>PVKU01000536.1:192197-457644 GCA_004027475.1 Anoura caudifer
AAAAAAAAAAAAAAAAAAAAAAAAAAAAAAAAAAAAAAAAAAAAAAAAAAAAAAAAAAAAAAAAAAAAAAAAAAAAAAAAAAAAAAAAAAAAAAAAAAAAAAAAAAAAAAAAAAAAAAAAAAAAAAGGCCCGAACGAAAGGACAGATCAAAGCTCCAAAAAAAGAACAACTAAGTGACAAAGAGATAGCCAATCTATCAGAAGCACAGTTCAAAGCACTGGTGACCAGGATGCTCACAGAATTGGTTGAATTTGTTTGCAAATTAGATGAACAAACGAAGGTTATGCTAACTGAAATAAAGGAAAATGTACAGGGAACCAATAGTGATGGGAAGGAAACTGGGACTCAGATCAACGGAGTAGATGAGAAGGAAGAAAGAAACAACCAAACAGAAAAGAATGAAGAAACAAAAATTCAGAAAAAAATGAGGAGAGGCTTAGGAACCTCCAAGACATCTTTAAATGTTCCAACATCTGAATTATAGGGGTACCAGAAGGGGAAGAGGAAGAGCAACAAGTGGAAAACTTATTTGAACAAATAATAAAGGAGAACTTCCCTAATCTGGCAAAGGAAATAGACTTCCAGGAAGTCCAGGAAGCTCAGAGGGTCCCAAAAGAGTTGGACCCAAGGAGGAACACACCAAGGCACATCATAATTACATTAGCCAAAATTAAAATGAAGGAGAGAATCTTAGAAGAAGCAGGAGATAAGGGGAGAGTTACCTACAAAGGAGTTCCCATCAGACTGTCAGCTGATTTCTCAAAAGAGACCTCACAGGCAAGAAGGGGCTGGAAAGAAGTATTCCAAGTCACGGAAGGCAAGGACCTCCATCCAAGATTGCTCTATCCAGCAAAGCTGTCATTTAGAATGGAAGGGCAGATAAAGTGCTTCTCAGATAAGGTCAAGTTAAAGGAGTTCATCATCACCAAGCCCTTATTATATGAAAATAAAGGGATTTATCTAAGAAAAAGAAGATAAAAATATGAACAGTAAAATTAAAATGACAGCAAACTCACTATCATTAACAACCACACCTAAAACAAAAACAAAAGCAACTAAGCAAACAGCTAGAACAGGAAGAGAACCCCAGAACTGGAGATCTCATGGAGGGTTATCAACAGGGGAGTGGGAGGAGGAGAGAAGGGGAAAGGGTACAGAGAATAAGTAGCATAGATGGTGGGTAGAAAATAGAAAGGGGGAGGGTAAGAATAGTGTGGGAAATGTAGAGGCTAAAGAACTTATAAGTGTGACACATGGATGTGAACTAAGGGGGGGGTAACCTGGGTGGGAGAAGGTGTGCAGATTGAAGAGGAGTGAAGGGGGGAAATGGGACCACTGTAATAGCATAATCAATAAAATATATTTTAAAAAAGCAGTACATGTTGGGGAAAAAGAATGAAGGTAGCACAAGTAGACAAGAAACTATCTTCCCAGCTTATATGTGGAATCATCTCTGGGGTGGCCAGTGATCAGATCCTTATTGACAAGGAGGGTCCTAAACCTGAACAGTATGACTTACTTATTGGCTTTTCACCTTGAAAGCAGAAGGCAGATGGGTTCAAGAAGGGGTGGGCAAAATTGTGAAGATGAAGCTTTAAACACCCTATTCCATTTGCACTTGTCCCTGTTTGCGTTCAGCTTTTCCATACCTTCTTTTGACACTCAGCAGTCTGTGTCCTTATGACAAGCTTCCCTTACTGTCGTATACCTATATCCACAGTCAATGCAGACCTAAAGGTCAGCTTTGTTGACTCTTGGTCTAGTCAGTGGTGTTTCCATCTTATCATATTGGCTGAAGGTACTTGTACCTTAACCTTTATTTCTGGTTATGTTTGAAAGGTTTTATGTCCTCTTAAAGAAACTTCCATTACCATACTGGTTGTATGAGGTGTATTTTGGGTGAAGTGGGCCTTTCTGCCCCTGAAGTAGCACGTTGTAAGCTCTGGTATGGTATACCCCGGGGAGAAGTTGTCAGGTAACTCAGAAAAAAAAAACACAACAACAACAACAAAAAAACACACCTCATCACAGATGATTCAGGTATGACAACCTATATCCTGTATGACAACCTGCCTTCTTTCCACACCCATCCCTTGCTGAGAGCCACCCATTTATAGGAAGGCCACTCACTGAGCAGATATAATATCTATCCATTCATTCACTCATTCATTAAACAACTTTTTTTAAGCTCTAACTATGTGTCTTGACCTGGGCTAGCACTGATGATTCAGGGTTGAGCTAAACCAGGCATGAACACGCTGTCTTTGGAGCATGCCTTCCTTCTCTGGGGCACGTACTTTTTGCCTTCTTTTCTCCCAAAACTCTAAGGGTCCCCATTAGATTTGCACCCAGGGGAGCAGTAAGCAGTGGCAGAGGACTCTCCTTTTGCCTCTGAACTGCCTTCTCTGAGTCCATGCAGCTGCTGCCTTCTTCCCGGCCCACTCTCTGCCTCTCCAGGAGTACTGTCACATTTTGTTCTAATAAATATTGCTATTATCAAACAGAACAAAACAAAAAACAGAAAAAACCCAGGCACAAGCCCTACCTTCTTGGAATGGTTTAGTACAGGACGCACATTAATTAAATCAAACAGATAAATGCAAAATCACCAGTCAGGTAGTTGTTAAAAATCTGGGTTTCATTTTTTTTTTTTAAGAGAGGTGAACTGAGGAGTAGCTTAGTAAGTATGACTTTCAAATATATGATGAAGAATCAAATAGATGAGAAGAGCTAGCTATTTTACATTGAGAAAAGACACTTAAAAACATTTTTAAAAAGATGTTTGATACAGCATAAAGAATTCAATGTAATAGTACTGTCATCAGAGGGCCTTCCCTGTGCCAGGCATGGTGTTAAGTGATGTACATGTAGATATACGAGGCCTGTCCAGAAAGTATCCAGCCACATATTATGGAAAATAGAGAGATTACTGAAGAAGAGACAAGATACAAGAAACATTATATACATGGCAATGATGCCTGAGTTCCCTTCAACGATAAGACCTTCTTGAGGCAATCTGGTTCATTGGTAGTCGTTTGAATCAAGTCATTAGCAACTGCAGCATGATGCTCCTTTTGCTCCAGTAGCAGAGGCTGCAAATAGTTTCTACAGAAGAATGTTCAAGCTTAATGCAAAATTTGATGCAGATTTGTTGCTTACTCGCTCAGTCATTTTGAATGTGATGGCCACAGAGTACACATGCTCACTGGATGGGGTCTAGCACCCCCACTCACTAGTACATTGCAGTCGTCATTGTTCACACATGCACATTCCAGTCCACTCTTCTTGGCTGCCAGGTTACATGGGTGGCACGCAAACTGCTCTCATTATATAAACAATGGCTGGACTTTTTCCAGAGAGATTTTGTAGATATATGTCACTTAAAAAATATATAAAATAGATATATCTCACTCAACATAATGATATTATATATGTATTATATGTATATACATATATCTGTGATTATGTATATAATAGTGATTTTGTACCAATATTTATTAAACTTATATGTAAGTAAACCCTCATAGAACCCTATAAAGACAAGAAATACTCAGAGAGATTAAATAAACTAAAGTGTGGCAGCTAATATATATACTAATAACATTTTATTAAATGTTATCCCTTTAAAGTGCACAATTCAGTGATTTTCATTATATTTAATATGTTTAGTGAATTATTATCTTATTTTTTATCATTTTTTATTATTTACAAAAGAAGCCTTTACATGTTAGCTTGCACTCCTCATTCCTCCTCCTCCCAGCCCCTGATAATCACTAATCTCTAGTTTCTTTCTACATGGATTTGCCTATTCTGGACATTTCATATAAGTAGAATCATACACTATGTAGCACTTTGCATCTGGCTTTTTAATTTTTATTTTGTTTTTATTATATTTTTTCCATTACCATTTATTCCCCCTATACCATCTTCTACCTCTACCCACCCTCCGTCCCCCACAATCACCAGACTGTTGTCAGTGTCCATGAGTTCTTTCTCTTTTTTAACTTCTTTTTTACTCCATCCCTCTACCCCTCTTCCAGAGCTGTCAGCATGCTCTCCATCTATGAGTCTGTCTCTATTTTGCTTGTTAGTTCAGTTTGTTCACTAGATTCCTCATATCCTTAGGGCTATTCATATTGTAGCGTATGTCAATACTTATTTCTTTTTATTGCTAAGTAATAACTACTCCATCATATGTGTATACAACCATTTACTTATTCACCTGACAGACATTTGGGTGGTTTCGACCTTTTTGCTATATGAATAAAGATGCTATGAACATTTGTATACAAGTTTTGTGTGGACATGTTTTCATTTCTCTCAGATATAATTTAGAGGTGGAATTTCTGGGTCATGTGGCAACTCTATTTCCACCTTTTGAGGAACTGTCAGACTGTTTTCCACAGCGGATGCCCCCCTTTACATCCCCACCAGAAGTGTAAGTGTTCCAACCTCTCAGAATTGTCACTAGTACTTGTTATTATCTGTTTTTTTTTTTTTTTTTTTTTTTTTTTTTTTTTTTTTTTTTTTTTTTTTTTTTTTTTTTTTTTTTTTTTTTTTTATGATAGCCATTCTAGTGGGTTCGTGAAGAGATTTTTGATTTGCATTTCCCTAGTGGCTAATGATGTTGAATGTTTTTTGGATGTGCTTATTGGCAGAATACTATGTATGATGTGATAAATTTTTAAAAGATGCAACATATTAACACTCATAAAAAATACGTAAAAAGCATAAGAAGACCATGCACCAAACTGTTGATAGTGGGTGAAGCTGAAGAATATGATCATAGGAGATGCTCACTTCTTAAGTTCTGCCTTCTCACTCTTTATAATTTTTATAGTAACAGATATACATTTCTTTTATAATTAGAAAAATGAGGCACAGTTCATGAAAAGCTAAAACGCCAGCGAACAGAGAGAGACAGACCATGTCTGACCCTCCAGTGCCAGAGCATTCCACCAGTTGCTATCCCCCAGTCTTCTTGTGTTTAAAGGTGCAGGGAGGTTTATAGGGAGGGTGGTTAAATGACTTTCCTGAGCTATCTTTTGAGTTGCATTTTTCCACAGTAACAATGTTATAAAAGTGATGAATTGCAAGACTAGCCCATTCTGTGATAGGCTATCTATCTGAGGCTATCTTGTAAACCCAACTACCAAATTTAATACTGATCCCAAACATATATATCTAATGTCCAGATAGCCAGCTTTTGGAATCCACCCTTACAATTAGTAGAGAATGGACTAAACAAGAAAAATAATGAGTAACTACATGATGCTGAGTATGAATGTGGCATGTCATGGCAATGAGTTCAATGTTTTAAATTCTCTTTCACCATAGAATGTCTCTTTGATTTCTTTCTTGCTCTCTGTGTGGCTCATAAAAGCAATTGTGTTTCTATTTTAGTATTGTGAGAAACAAAATTGATAACAGCACACAAACTTTCTGGTGTATAATACTTTCTTATTTTTGAACAGATTAATTTTTCAGAATGTGGAGAAAATAAGCAGTTCTTTTGGGAACAGATTTTTTTTTCTTTTTGCCTCACACATTTATCCTGGAGTGAATATTTATGGCCTAGATAGAATCCCTTGAAAATAGAAATGTCACATTCTTGTTTGTATGTAACTATTACAAATATGGCAGGAAATGCTAATTTAAAACACTATTAAAATGAGTGCAGAGAACTTAGTTTAGAAATAATTTATATCTTGAACATTTTAAGGGTATTTGGGTCAATTTGTTATTCCTTGAGATTGCTGAAATGTATACAATGATTATTCCAATTCTATCTCTAGGCAGAGGTTACTATCAATGGTAAAAAAAAAAACCCCAAAACCCTGAATAATATCTAAGGTTATTGAAATGCCATTCATATAAGCATTCAGACTCCATTTGCAATTTCCATAGGTATGTAGAATATGGTGCATGCACACACATATACAAAATAATTTTAAAATTACTGGGAATATTAACAAGTAATACCCTTACCTACCATGTTAGTGCAGTAATATTAGCCAGATAGATCGTCATTCTGTGAGACCCTACAAACATCTTGCTAATGACTAGTTTTAAACCCTGACTTCACCGTTTGGGGCCCACAGCCATGTGCCCACATTCATACAGTGAGCTAGTGACAGGCTTTGTGAAGAACAGAGCACTTCACTGTCCACAAAACTTTGAGCACCAGGATGAACACATGCACTGTATACTTTGAGTATTTTTATATGACTCAGTATAAATGTATACATTCATAACCTCATGAGCACATGTCTGTAAATATAGGTGTCTCAATAGCTTCATGAATTTTCCTCACTAGCTAGTGAGTCCTCTGGTATATTTTATAAACCCTCCACTACTCCTGGATAGGAAGTACTTGATTTCTGAGGCTTTAACAAATGTAATGTTTCACTTAAACAGTATAGAAATTATCCCAGTATAAGTACATTTTTGTGTTTTTTTATTTTAACTTCTATTATTTTAAAAATAACATGAGTAATGCATGTTTATAGTGAAACCATATAAAATACAGGTAAATAAAAAGAAAAATATTACACCTGATCTCACTACCTGGAGATAGTAACAACCATAATAAATGTGTATACTTCTTTAGATTTTTTCTGTGTACCTTTATATGTGTATAATGTTTCACACAAATAGATTATCATACAGATGTCTTAAAATCTTCAAATCCTGCCTTTAAAATTTTTCTATATCAGACTTCTGGCCAAGATGGAGGCGTAGGTGGACACACTGTGCCTCCTCTCACAACCAAAATCAAGGACAACAAAAATTTAGAAACAAAAAAACCAAGCAGAAGAGATAGAAAATTGAATTGTATGGGAGTCTGACAATGATTCACCCAGACCGGTCAGAGGGGTGGAGTCAGCGGCCAGCGGAGAGGGATTGTGGTAGGAAAAAGCAGTGGCTAATGGTCCTGGAAGCACAGGTAGCGGTTGGCACACCCCAAGAGCACAGGCAGTGGTTACCGGGCATAGGGAGGAAATGAGAAGACCCAGCGAGGCACACAAGGCCAACTGCGGACAGACATTCGTGCGCAGATAAACCAGGCAAGAACAGGCAGCAAGACAGACTGCGCAACCCAGGGCCCCAGCGCCGGGAAATAAAGCCTAAATGCAACTATAGAAAACACTTGTGGGGGTTGAGGGGCTAGGAGAGAATCCCAGCCTCACAGGAGTTCCTTGGAGAGACCCACAGGGTCCTAGAATATACACAAGCCCACACAGAAATCAGCACCAGAAGGGCCCAATTTGCTTGGGGACTGGAATCAGAGAGCAGAGCAAGCACCATTGTTCCCTCTTGGACCCCGCCCCCACATATAGTGTTACAACCCAGTGACTGGGCTGCCCTGCTCTGGGGAACACCTAAGGCTCCGCTCCTCACTACGTAACAGCCGCCACCAGACTGAACCCCCCCACACACAAAACTCAAAAGTGGCTCAAACAGGAGAACAGATCAAAGCCCCAGAGTCAATTCATCTAAGCAACCAAGAGATAGCCAACCTATCAGATGCACAGTTCGAAGCACTGGTGATCAGGATGCTCACAGAATTGGTTGGTTTTGGTCGCAAATTAGATGAATAAATGAAGGCTACAATAAGTGAAATGAAGGAAAATGCACAGGGAACCAATAGTGATGGGGAGAAAACTGGGACTCAAATCAATGGTGTGGACAGGAAGGGAGAAATAAACAACCAAACAGAAAAGAATGAAGAAACAAAAATTCAAAAACAAAAAAATGAGGAGAAGCTTAGGAACCTCCAGGACATCTTTAAACATTTCAACATCAGAATTATAGGGGTGTCAGAAGGATAAGAAGAGTAACAAGTAGAAAGGTTATTTGAACAAATAATAAAGGAGAACTTCCCCAATCTGGCAAAGGAAATAAACTTCCAGGAAGTCCAGGAAGCTCAGAGAGTCTCAAAGAAGTTGGACCCAAGGAGGAACACACCAAGGCACATCATAATTACATTACCCAAGATTAAAATGAAGGAGAGAATTCTACAAGCAGCAAGGAATAAGGGGATAGTCACCTACGAAGGAGTTCCCATCAGACTGTCAGCTGATTTCTCAAAAGAGACCTCACAGGCAAGAAGGGGCTGGAAAGAAGTATTCCAAGTCATGAAAGGCAAGGACCTCCATCCAAGATTGCTCTATCCAGCAAAGCTTTCATTTAGAATGGAAGGGCAGATAAAGTGCTTCTCAGATAAGGTCAAGTTAAAGGAGTTCATCATCACCAAGCCCTTATTATATGAAATATTACAGGGGCTTATCTAAGAAAAAGAAGATAAAAAATATGAACAATAAAAAGACAGCAAACTCACAGTTATTAACAACCACACCTAAAACAAAAGCAAACTAAGCAAACAGCTAGAACAGGAACAGAACCACAGAAATGAAGATCACATGGAGGGTTATTAACAGGGTAGTGGGAGGAGGAAAGAGGGGGGAAAGGTACAGAGAATAAGTAGCATAGACAGTAGAGAGAAAATAGACAGGGGAAGGGCAAGAATAGTATGGGAAATGGGGAGGCTAAAGAACTTATAAATATAACACATGAACATGAACTAAAGGGGGGGAATGTGGGTGGGAGAGGGTGTGCATGGTGGTGGGGGGTGAAGGGGGAATGGGACAACCATAATAACAATCAATAAAATATATAAAAAATTAAAAAAATTTTCTATATCATAGATATCTTTTCATCTCCAAAATGCTATTTAATGGCTGTTACCTTAGGGAATTCAGGGATTCTGGTTACATGGGACCAGGAATTTCTCACTTTAAAGATCTTAGCCCCTCCAGAGCCTAGTCTTCTGAAGAGTGGCCTGTACCACACTATGTCATTGAGTGGTAGCCAAAGGGCAGCTCTCTCAGGTGGCTGGATGTCTATGTGTGTGTGTGTTTGTGTGTGGTGGGCACTTCACAGTGTGGAACTGAGCTAGGGGTAGAAAGGATTGTGGACCATAGGCCATTGGCCAGGGACCAAGGGCCAGGGTTAGGGGATGGTTAACCCCACACTACCACTAAGAATTCTAAATTCAATCCTGCCTTTGAGATAATTTTGAAGCTATATTTTTCAATGCAGAAAGATATATTTCATTTAATATTCAGTTAGGTTGCTTTTATAACTTGAAAATATTTTGCATATGGTAGGTATGTGGTTCTCCATTTGTATTAAAGGTAAAGCCCCCCAAATGAGCAAGCCTGAATATGTATATTTTTTACTTCTAAGTTTCTAGAATGTAAATTTTATTTTGTTTAAATAATTTACCTGTTTATTTTAGATGAAAGGGAGTAGTGCATAAAAGTGCTTATTTATTGATTAGTTAAGATTCAGCTGAATATGGTATTAATGAAGCTTTACTATATTCCACACTCTACCGGGTACAGGGACAGAGGTAAAAGTGCCAGACTCTTATGGAGTTTACATTCTCCTGGGGATTTCAGACATGTGATTATTGTACAGAGTGACAAGTGTATCCATCAAGTATGAACATGGGTACAGAAACCACAGAGAGAAAGGAAAAATCTATAGTTCAGGGTCCTGGGATTAATTAACACACTCAACTATAACTTCACAGAAATCTTCAAGAGCTGAGGAAGCATCCCATCCAAGATGAATTATTGTAAACTTTCTAAATAGCTTAAAGTTGTAAAGTTTAAAATATATTTGGTAAATTGCTCACTTGATAAAGTGATAATTCAGGAATCCACTTTCAGCAAATAATTTTTAACCAACTACTGTAGCTTGCTTGCTTGCTTTCTTGAGGGGAAGCTTTATTCAAGCTGTGATGTAAAGAATCATGGTAGTTTGAAGGGGAAGGAATATAGCAAGTTGATGGAGAAAGGTATTCTGTGTGTGTCATCTGAAGGCATGGAATGGAATGGCATGTTGTGACAGCAGTGAGTCTTTAGAAGTGCTAGAGTAAAAAGAGTAAGGGAGGAAGCAAAAGCAGCCAAAGCTGGAGAGAGAGGCAGAGCCACAGTCTGGAGGGCATGGTGGCCCTGGATCCCATGGAGTTTCATCCTAATCTCAAAATGGAAGCTCTTGAAGGATTTGAAGCAAACGGGAACATTAGATTTACATTTTAGACAGATCACGATGGGAACAATATGGAGAAAGATGCAAGTGAGTAGTCTGGAAGGAAGGGGTCCACTGCTGAGAAGGCAGAATACCTTAGGGTGATGATGAGGGCAAGTTTAGAATTCAGACTGCTGGTAGGAATTCAGTAACTGCTTCTACTACTTAGCAGCTGCACATTTGGGCAAGTTCTTTAGCCTCTCTGTTGACCTGGTTTCCTCATCTGTAAAATGCAAATCATAACAGCTGTGAAGTTTAAGGAAACAATGTCTATAAAGTGCTCAGGGCAGCAGCTGACATCTAGGAAGCTATCAATACATGGCAACTATTATTATTAAAATACAATAATTATTATATTTCAGTAGTTCAAAAGAAAGATAATGAGGGTCTGAACTAGGATATAGGCTCTGGAAATTGTGAGGAGGTAATGGAGTAAAAAGATAAGGAGTGGATTACACAGGACTCTCAGTTGATTAGAGGGTGAAGAAGGAGGAGATTTCACACCTGAATGACTCAGTGAACGCTGTTGGTGCCAAAATATTTTGGGAAGGTAGAAATAAGAACATGTTGGGTGGGGGAAGATAATGAATTCTGTTTTGAACGTGGTGAGTTTTAGATACTCCTGGGCCATAAAAGTGGAGATGTCCAGAAGACAGATGGATATACAGGCCTGGAACTCAGGAAGGAGAGAGAAGGCCATGTGAGCCAAATGCCAGGATAAGAGACTCGTTGGCCAGCTGCATTGGCATACACAAATTATTTAATCTGTTTGGCCCTTGATGCGTGACTTCTGTTAGTACACAAAAGGGAAGGCATCTTAGTGATTATTTCAGGTGCAACTTCCATTATAAAATCTTTGCCGATCGACCGGGGAGGGTCTCCTTACTCTGAGACCCCTTTTCATGGACTGAACGTTTATGTCCTCCCCAATCACATCTATGTTGAAGTCCTAACCCCCAACGTGTTATTTAGAGATAGAGCCTTTGAGAGCTGATTAGGATAAGATGAGGTCATGAGGGTAGGGAATGTTGGTCTGATGCCCTCGTAAAAAGAAACACCAGAGAGCTGTGTGTGTGTATATATGGAGGAAAGGCCATGTGAGCTCAGAACAAGAAGGCAGCCATTTATCTACATACAAGCCAAGAAAAGAGATCTCACCATTAACCAATCATTATCTTGGATTTCTAGCTTCCTGAACTGTGAGAAAATAAATATTTGTTAAGCCACCCAGTCTATTTTGTTGTGGCAGCCTGAGCTGACTAAAACACCCATGTATGTAGGATTCTTTGCATTTCCCCTATGGATTGGCCTCTTTTTCACTTTAATTATGTATATTTCTTATTACTCTCTTCAGGTATAGTCAGCATGAGGGCAGGTTCTTCTTTATACTTATGCTAGCATTCCCTGCAGTGCCCTCTTTTGCCTAGAGTAGATGTTCAATATATATCTTATAACCCGAGGTCAATATGGAATGACTTGAGATCATGCAGCAACTTGTGTGAAGAGGGCCACAGAGAATGATCTTAGGACAGGTACTAGGCAGGATCCTAGGGCAAATCAAGACTGGAGTTTAGGTGGGAATAGACAGTTTGGGATCAATATGAAATCCAGAGATTACAAAGCAAAGAGAGTTTCCTAAAGATCAATGGGAAGAAAAAAATGGCAACTATCCATGTAATGCATATATTTTCTTGAGCATTTTGTACTACCCATGCCATTATGTAAGATTACACTGTAGCTTGTCTATTTCAAATTGATTTGAAAAATCTTTATAGTTTTTGAGTTAGGATTTGTCTAAAGCAAATGAGTTCAGGATTCAAATCAACAATGGTTTAGGTCCTTAATAATTTGATGAAGTTCTATTTAAAGAAAAACAACAATCAACCAACCAAACAAAAATCTAATGAAGACAGTCTCCCTCCAAAGAGATGAAACAAAAACAAAACCAAACCAGCACAACACAGATTTTTGCTTATTGCACTTAACTCTCATCAGCTTTACTTGGAATCATTTAAAGTTGACTGTTCGTAAGTGGAGCCTTGGGGTGATTCTGTGATTCTGTGTTTTCTCTGTGGGATGTCTTGGGTATGCTGGCAGTCATGGTAGAAAACACAGGGAGCTTGCCCCAAATGTCTCAAGATACCCCTATGTGAGAATGGGAGAAGCAGGGAAGATTTTTTCACATTTTTCTCTGGAGCATTTTCCATTTCCATGTTGCTAATTTCTAGAGTGCTCCTGGAGGCAGGGACTTTCTAACATCATCCACTCTGAAGCCCCACAGTACTGAGGAAGAAAGTGAGAGTATATATGTGCTGACCTATCAATGTAAGAGAAACCAGAGATAGATGAATCAATGGATTACACTTAAAGCCTGGAGTTGTGGGAGCCCTTGGACTTGAGTTTTCTGATAGACATGTGGCTATTAAGCACTTGAAATTTGACTGGTCTGAGTCAAGGTGTGCTGTGAGTGTAAAATACACACCAGATTTCAATTACATAGTTTTTAAAAAGAACATAAAGAACTCATTAATATTTGCTTACACTGATTACAGGTTACAATAGTTTGGACATATTAGGCTAAGTTAAATATATTATTAAAATTATTTTACCTATTTCTCATTACTTTTTAAATTTGGAAACTAGAAGATTTAAAATTATATATGAGAGGGGACCAAAAAACCCCAGAATTAATTTATGAAAAATTGTGTATTTATTCTTACATGTTTAAACTTCATAACCTTCATTTGAAGGTTATGAAGTTTATCATTTGATGGAACCATTTGTGTACCATTTGATGGAACACACCTACCGAGATGTTTTGTTTTAGTGCTTCTGCCATCTGTTGTTTCACCTCTTCCACATCAGCAAAACGTTGCCCTCTGAGGAATGGATTTCATCAGGAAAATAAAAAAAAAATTCTCTTGGGGTAAGATTGGGTGATTAGGGAGGGTGGGGCACAGGGTGGGGGGTCATGACGTTTTTACTCAAAAACTGCTGAACACTAAATGCAGTGTGGTTAGATGAGCTTGTAAATCACCCATCATGGAATGGGCAAATACATTGGAAGAGTCTTCAAAAAAATTCCCTGAAGCTGAATGCAGCCTCTCACAATCATGCCAACTGATACACTGAAACAGGTGTGTTCTTAGAACACTCATCTAGTGGGGAAAGATGTACTAAAAGGGGCCTACCCTCCAGGAGATAATTCTGTTTTTTGAGGTCAACCCTCCTATGTGGGTCACCCCTCCTATGTGGGTCACATTATATTTCTTTTTTAAAAAAAGTATTTATTTATTTTTAGAGAAAGGGGAAGGGAAGGAGAAAGAGAGGGAGAGAAACATCAATGTGTCGTTGCCTCTCACATGGACCCCACTTGGGACCTGGCCTGCAACCCAGGCATGTGCCCTAACTGGGAACTGAACCAGCGACCCTTTGTTTCGCAGCCCATGCTCAATCCACTAAGCTACACCAGCCAGATATATTTCTTTTTTTTAAATTGTTGTTCAATTACATTTGTTCCCATTTTCACCCCATTACTCTTCCCCCACCCTACCCACCCCCACCTCCCACATTCAATCCTCCCCCATGTCATTGTCTTTGTCTCTGGGTTCTTTATATGTGTTTTTCCCCCCATCTTTCCCCCATTATTCCCCTCTCCCCTCCCCTTTGGTCACTGTTAGTTTGCTCTTTATTTCTGTGTCTCTGCTTATATTTTGCTTGCTTGTTTGTTTTGTTGATTAGGTTCCAATTATAAGTGAGATCATATGGTATTTGTCTTTCACTGCCTGGCTTATTTCACTTAGCATAATGCTCTCCAGTTCCATCCATGCCATCACGAAGGGTAGGAGTTCTTTCTTTCTGATGCATAGTATTCCATTGTGTAAATGTACCACAGTTTTTTTTATCCACTCACTGACTGATGGGCAATTAGGCTGTTTCCAGTGCTTGGCTATTGTAAATTGTGCTGCTACGAACATTGTGGTGCACAGGTTCTTTTGAATTGGTGTTTCAGGATCCTTAGGGTATTATCCCAGTGATGGAATTGCTGGGTCAAAAGGCAGTTCCATTTTTAGTTTTTTAAGGAAATTCCATACTGTTTTCCACAGTGGCTGTACCAGTCAGCCTTCCCACCAGCAGTGCACTAGGGTTCCCTTTTCTCCACAACTTCACCAGTACTTGTTTGTTGATTTGTTTATGATATCCACTCTGACAGGTATGAAGTGGTATCTCATTGTAGTTTTCATTTGCATCTCTCTGATGACTTGTGATGCTGAGCATCCTTTCATATGTCTCTGGGTCCTCTGTATGTTCTCCTTGGAAAAGTGTCTGTTCAGGTCTTTTGCCCATTTTCTTTTCTTTCTTTTTTTAAAAAATATATTTTATTGATTATGCTATTATAGTGGTCCCAGTTTTCCCCCTTCACTCCCCTCCACCCTGCACACCCTCCCCACCCATGTTCCCCTCCTTTAGTTCATGTCCATGTGTCATGCTTATAAGTTCTTTAGCTTCTACATTTCCCATACTATTCTTACCCTTCCCCTTTCTATTTTCTACCCACTGTCTATGCTACTTATTCTCTGTACCTTTTTCCCCTCTTTCCTCCTCCCACTCCCCTGTTAATAACCCTCCATGTGATCTCCAGTTCTGTGGTTCTGTTCCTGTTCTAGCTGTTTGCTTAGTTTGTTCTTGTTTTAGGTGTGGTTGTTAATAATTGTGAGTTTGCTGTCATTTTACTATACATGTATTTGATCTTCTTTTTCTTAAATAGGTCCCTGTAACATTTCATATAATAAGAGCTGGGTGATGGTGAACTCCTTTAACTTGACCTTATCTGAGAAGCACTTTATCTGCCCTTCCATTCTAAATGAAAGCTTTGCTGGATAGAGCAATCTTGGATGGAGGTCCTTGCCTTTCATGAGTTGGAATAGTTCTTTCCAGCCCCTTCTTGCCTGTGAGGTCTCTTTTGTGAAATCAGCTGACAGTCTGATGGGAACTCCTTTGTAGGTGACCATCCCCTTATCTCTTGCTGCTTCTAGAATTCTCTCCTTCATTTTAATCTTGGGTAATGTAATTATGATGTGCCTTGGGGTGTTCCTCCTTGGGTCCAACTTCTTTGAGACTCTCTGAGCTTCCTGGACTTCCTGGAAGTCTATTTCCTTTGCCAGATTGGGGAAGTTCTCTTTATTATTTGTTCAAATAACTTTTCTACTTGTTACTCTTCTTCTTATCCTTCTGACACCCCTATAATTCTGATGTTGAAAGTTTAAAGATGTCTTGGAGGTTCCTAAGCCTCTCCTCATTTTTTTTTTTGAATTTTTGTTTCTTCATTCTTTTCTGTTTGGTTGTTTCTTTCTTCCTTCTGGTCCACACCGTTGATTTGAGTCCCAGTTTTCTCCCCATCACTATTGGTTCCCTGTGCATTTTCCTTCATTTCACTTATTGTAGCCTTCATTTGTTCATCTAATTTGCGACCAAAATCAACCAATTCTGTGAGCATCCTGATCACCAGTGCTTTGAACTGTGCATCTGATAGGTTGGCTATCTCTTGGCTGCTTAGATGAATTGACTCTGGGGCTTTGATCTGTTCTCCTGTTTGAGCCATTTTTGAGTTTTGTGGGGTTTTTTTTTTTTTTTTTCTGGTCTGGTGGCAGCTGTTACGTAGTGAGGGGTGGAGCCTTGGGTGTTCCCCAGGGCGGGGCAGCCCAGTCACTGGGTTGTAACCCCAGTCACTGGGTTGTATATGTGGGGGCGGGGTCCGAGAGGGAATAATGGCGCTTGCTCTGCTCTCTGATTCCAGTCCCTTCTGTCACTTTCCCCAAGGAAATTGGGCCCTTCTGGTGCTGATTTCTGTGTGGGTGGGCTTGTGTATGTTCTAGAACCCTGTGGGTCTCTCCAACAAACTCTCCTGTGAGGCTGGGATTCTCTCCCAGCACCCCAACCCCCACAGGTGTTTTCAATTAATGTCTTGAGGCTTTATTTCCCCTCACTGGAACACTGGGTTGAGCAGCTATCTCACTACCCAGTTTTGCCTGGTTTATCTGTGCATGAATGTGGGACTGCCTGATCCGCCAGCTGCCTTGCATGCCGTGTCCCTCCATAATCCACCAGCTCACTGGGTCCACCTACTGCCACCCTGTGCCTGTGGTCTGCCAGCCCCACCTGCACACCCGGGGTCCGGCACCCACCACTTTTTTTGCCGCAACCCCTCTCCACCCGGCTGCCAGATCTGCTCCTCCTACCAGTCTGGATGAACATGTCTATTTTAACCCCTTGGTTGTCAGACTTCCATACAGTTCAACTTTCTGTCAGTGCTGGATGTTTTTTTGTTTCTAAATTTTTGTTGTCCTTATTTTGGTTGTGTGAGGAAGCACAGTGTGTGTACCTATGCCTCCATCTTGGCCAGAAGTCCCTTTTGCCCATTTTTTAATTGAATTGTTTGTCTTCCCTGTGTGGAGTCATGTGAGTTCTTTATATATTTCGGAGATCAAACCCTTGTCCAAAGTACTATTGACAAATAAATATTCCCATACAGTTGGTTCCCTTTTCATATTGCTGATGTTTTCTTTAGCCATGCAGAAGTTTTTTTATTTGTTGAAGTCCCATTTGTTTATTCTTTCCTTTATACCCTTTGTTCTAGGAGACATATCACTGAAAATATTGTTGTGTGGAATATCTAAAATGTTTCTGCCTTTGTTCTCCTCTAGGATTTTTATGGTGTTGCAACATATATTTAAGTCTTTTATCCATCTTAAGTTTATTTTGGTATATGATGTACGTTGGTGGTCGAGTTTCATTTTTGTTTGCACAAAGCTGTCCGGATCTCCCAACACCATTTGTTGAAGAGACTATTTTTACTCCATTTTATGCTCTTGCCCACTTTGTCAAATATTAATTGACCATAGAGACATAGGTTTACCTCTGGGCTCTCTATTTTGTACCATTGATCTATGTGTCTGTTCTTAGGCCAGTATAAGACTATTTTAATTACAGTGGACTTGTAACATAGTTTGATATCAGGTTTTGTGATCTCTCCTACTTTGTTCATTTTTCGCAAAATTGTTGAGGCTATTCAGGATCATTTATGGTTCCATACAACTTTTTGAAATGTTTGTTCTATATATGTGAACTACGTCATTGGTATTTTAATACAGATTGCATTGAATCTATAAATTGCTTTGGGTAGTATGGACATTTTGATGATGTTAATTCTTCCAATTCATGAACATGGTATATGCTTTCACTTATTTGTATCTTCCTTAATTTCTTTCTTCAGTGTTGTGTAGTTTTCTGAGTAAAGGTCTTTCACCTCCTTCATTTGGTTTATTCCTAGGTACTTTATTGTTCTTGTTGCTATAGCAAATGGGATTTTTTTCCTAATTTCTGTTTGTGATCTTTAGTTGTTGGTACACAGAATGCCTTCGATTTTTAAAAAGATATTATTTATTTTTAGAGAAAGGGGAAAAGAGAGAGAAAGAAAGGGAGAGAAACATCAATGTGTGGTTACATCTTGCACACCCCCTACTAGGGACCTGGCCTGAAACCCAGGCATGTGCCCTGACTGGGAATCAAACTAACAACTCTTTGATTCACAAGTTGGTGCTCAATCAACTGAGCCACACCAGCCAGGCAATTTTTGAATATTGACCTTGTATCCCACTGTTTTGCCAAATTCACTTATTAGGTTGAGTAGTTTTTTTGTGGAGTATGTACGGTTTTCTGTGTACACTATCATGTCATCTGCAAACAATGAGTTTTACTTACTCCTTTCCAATTTGGAAGACTTTTATTTCTTTTTCTTGTCTATCACTGTGGCTAGAACTTCCAATACTACGTGGAATAGAAGTGGTGAAAGCAGACACCATTATCTTGTTACTGATCTTAGTGGGAACGTTTTTAGTTTTTGCCCATCGAGTATGATGTTGGCTATAGGTCTCTCATATATGGCCTTTATTATGTTGAGGTATGTTCCCTCTATTACCACTTTGCTGAGTGTTTCTATCATAAATGGGTGCTGTACTTATCAAATGCTTTTCCACATCTATTGGTATGGTCATGTGATTTTTGTCTTTCCTTTTGTTTGTGTGATGTATTACATTTATTGATTTGTGAATATTGTAACATCCTTGCATCCCTGGGATGAATCCCACTTGATCATGGTATATTATCTTTTTGATGTATTGCTGGATGCTGTTTGCCAATATTTTGCTGAGGATTTTAGCATCTATGTTCATCAGTGATATTGGCCTGCAGTTTTGTTTGTTGTGTCTTTATCTGGTTTTGGAATTAGGATTATCAAAAAAAACATCTTGGGAGTCTTCCCTCTTCTTGGATTTTTTGGAATAATCTTAGAAGGATAGGGGATAGCCTTCCTTAAATATTTTATGAAATTCTCCTGGGAAACCATCTGGTTCAAAGTTTTTGTGTGCTGGGAGTTTTTTGATAACTGCTTCAATTTCACAAGCTGTTATCAGCCTGTTTAGGCTTTCTGCCTCTTCTTGATTCAGTTTTGGAAGATTATATTTTTCTAGAATTTTGTCCATTTCACTGAGGTTTTCAAATTGCTTGACATATATTTGTAGTCATCTCTTACAATCCTTTGTATTTCTCTAGTTGTAATCTCTCCTATTTCATTTCTGGTTGTGTTTATTTAGGTCCTCTCTCTTTTTTTCTTGATGAGTCTGGTTAAAGGCTTGTCAGTTTTATTTATTTTTTCAAAGAAACAACTGTTGAATTTATTAATCCTTAGAATTGTTCTTCTAGTCTTTATGACATTTAATTTTACTCTGATCATGGTTATTTCCTTCCTTCCACTCACTCTGGGCTTTGTTTGTGTTGTCCCTTCAGTTCTTATACATATAGGGTTAGGTTGTTATTTGAAATGTTTCTATCTTTTCTAGTATGCCTGTATCACTATGAATTTCCCTCTTAGGACTGCCTTCACTGGACCCCATAGGTTTTGGACTGTTGTGTGTTTATTTTCATTTTTTTTTCCAGGAACTTTTTGATTTCTTCATTGATGTTATTCTTGACTCATTCATTGTTTAATAGCATGCTATTCAATGTCCATGAGTTTGAATGTTTTTGAATTTTTTCTTTGAAGTTGGTTTCTAGTTTCAGGCTCTTGTGGTCTGAGAAAATGCTTGATATAATTTCAATTTTCTGGAATTTGTTGAGGCTTATTTTGTGCCCTATCATGTGGTCTATCTTTGAAAATGTTCCAGTGCATTTGAAAAGAATGTGTTTTTTGCTTCTTTGGGATGAAAGGTTCTATATATATCAGTTAAGGCCATTTGATCTAGGGCATTGTTAAATGCTGCAATATCCTTGCTGATATTCTGTTTGAAAGATCTGTCCATTGTTGACAGTGGGGTGTTAAAATCCCCTACTATAAGTATATGCTGTCTATATTTTTCTTGAAGTCCTCCATGATTTTTCTTATATATTTGAGTGCTTCTCTGTTGGTTGCATATATGTTTACAATGTTTATGTCTTCTTGATGGTTCTGCCCTTGAGTATTATGAAGTGCTCTTCTGTGTCTCTTTTTAAGGCCTTTATTTTGAAGTCTATTTTGTCTGATAGAAATACTGCTACTCTGGCTTTTTTCCCTGTCCATTTACTTGTAACATTTTTTTTCCAACCCTTCACTTTCAGTCTATGTAGGTCCTTCGTTCTGAGGTGAGTCGCTTGTAGGCAGCATATGTGCAGATCATATTTTCTTATTCATTCAGCTACTCTTTGTCTTTTCATTGGAGCATTTAATCCATTTACATTTAAGGTTATTATTTATAGGTACTTATTCATTTTTCCCATTTTTACCTGTGTTCCTCTCTCTCCACTCTTTTTCTTTATCTTCTTAAAGCAGTCCCTTTAGTATATCTTGCAATGCTAGTTTGGTGGAGGTGTATTCTTTTAGCCTTATTTCATCTGGGAATGCCCTTATTTTGCCTTCCAGTTTCATTGAGAGCTTTGCTGGGTGGAGTAGTCTTGGTTCCAGGCCTTTACTTTTTATTACTTGAAATATTTCTTGCCTTTCTCTTCTGGCCTGTAGTGTTTCTGTTGAGAAATCAGTTGATAGCCTTATCAGAGCTCTCTTGTATATTACTTCTTGTTTCTTCCTTGCTGCCTTTAAAATTCTCTCTTTGTTTTTAAAACTTGGCATTTTAACTATGATGTGTCTTGGTGAAGGCCTCTTTGGGTTCATCTTGATCAGGACCCTCTATGCTCCCTGAACTTGCATGGCTTTTCCCCTCTCCAGGTTAGGAAATTTTTCTGTCATTATTTTTTCAAACAGGTTTTCTATCCCTTGCTTTTTTTATTCTCTTTCTGGTATTGCTATGATTTTAATGTTGCATTTCATGTTGTCCTGCAGTTCTCTTAAACTATCTTCATATTTTTTAGTCTTTTTTCATGCTGCTCCTCTACGTGTCTTCCAGTTCACTAATTTGGTCCTGTGCTTCATCCAGACTGATTGTAATTCCTTCAAGTGAATTTTTTTTTTGTTTCAGAAATTATATTCTTCATTTCTTCCTGGTTCTTGTTTATAGTTTCTATTTCCTTTTTCATGCTGTTGTAGTTCCCACTCTGTTCCTTGTAGTTGTCACTGAGTTCCTTGAGCATCCTATAACCATTCTTTTGAGTTCTATGTCTGATAGTTTGCTTGCCTCCATTTTATTTATCTCTTTTACTGGGGAATCATCCGTTCCTTTCATATGCAGGTTCTTTCTTTGTCTTCCCATTTTAGGTGACTCTTTTTGTTTGTTTTTGCAGTTCTGGGTGCTCTGCTTTGCCAACTGTCTTCATGGGGTGAACTTCTGTGGTAGGGGCTCTGTGGGACTTAGTGGTATGGTCTCTTTGATCTCCTTGTTTGCATGCTTTAGGGTTTCCCTTTCTTCCATTTGTGTGGGCTCTCTTGTACTTGGGCTTTACCTGTTGGTGGCTTCTTTGTTTGTAGGTTCTCTCCTCTGGAGGGTTTACTGGTAGTCACAACTCTCACCTTGTCTTGTATGCTGTTATACAGGTGTTGGTTAGCAAACCAGTATTACCAGACAACCAAACCTATGGCAGCAAAAAGAACCTCCTACTACATCAGCAATCTGAACTGCAATTGAACTAAGATTAATAAAGGTGAAGAGAGATTACAGGTATTATAAGATATGTCAAAGCAAATATGAGATGACTAAAAGAGGGAGAAATGTTATTGTGTGGTAAGGAGGAGAATTGATAAAAGTTAGGGTAGAACTGAGGGGAAGAAAGGAAGAGAACATAAGTAAAACATGAAAGGGTGATGGGAACAATGGGGTAAGAACAGGGAAGATTATACTATGAGGTTTGAAGTAAAATCGAAAAGGTACTGGACCAAAGGAAGCAAAATTGCAGAAAAACCACAGCAGAGTCATTAGCAATGATAGCTGAATGCAGTTTAATAAAGGTGGAACAGGAATAAGAACATTGTAGAAAAGTGAAAAGTGAATATGAGATGTCTACAGTAAAGAAAAAATGATTTTGGGAGGATGGGGGATGCAAACTAATAAGAGTAAGGGATAGAGCCTAGGTTGAGAGAGGTGGGGAAAAGGGAGAGATAAGACAGTGAAATAAAATTCCTCAACTGATCAGGGGCTGGGGAAGGTAATATAGAGTAAGACAGTGGAAGAGTATATTATAGGATTTTAATTACAAACACATAGTGAACAAATAGGAGTTCCTTTGGAGAAGTACAGCAGTAACCATGGCATTTTACCCAACTAGCCACTGCTTATAAAATGTGGAAAAGAAATAAATCTCTTATTAGAGGGGAAAAAGAACGTGAGCTTACTTAAGAAAGAAAAGAGCTTATGCGAGGTTTGATGGAGGAGAAATAGTGAGAGTAAGGGACAGAAACTTTGCATAGTGTGAAAGAAAATAAAGTTTACAACAAGTAATAAAGCTCAAGAAGATGGCAAAATGGATTAAGACCAGGGAAGGGTGCTGTGTGGGATTTGGAATAACAATAGTATGGTAAGAAATATATAATCTGAATAAAAAGAATAAAAAGACCAAGACTAGTGAGTTATTTGTAGTACAAGTGAGGTGAAAGAAGAAAAATTAAAATGCAATATGAAAGGGAGAATAAAAAACAAATGATAGAAACAAACAAAAAAACCCTTAATAAATGGAAAGAAAGAGAAATAAAAAAAACCACACGCAAATTCTGATGAAGAGCAATGTGAAATTTGTCTCAGCTGTTGGTGTTTGCCTTCTGACTGACTTCTTTCTGGATCTGTCTCTGATTTTCTCTCAGCTCCAGGTCTTACTGCCTTTCTCTTAGAAAGGAAAACAAAAACAAAAACAAAACAAACCCTGCTGCTGATTGTTAAGCCTGCCCAGCTGGTTTTGCAGATTTTCCTGGTTCCTGCAGGCAGAGGGGGGCTGGGCTAAGTTTTTCCCTTTCTGTGGTTCTGGAAGGATAGGAGCTTGGTCTGGGCAACAATACTCACAGGTGCCCCGTTTCCAGCCCACGCCCTGAGAGTGCTGTGCTGCTCACATTCTCCACTCCACATTTGCACCAGGCCTGCTCCAATAAGCCACCGCACTTTGCACCCTTTTGATCAGTCCATGAGGTGCACTGAGTGGGAGCAATTTGCTGGCCTGGCCACTGCACAAGCTGGTGAGGTCCCTGCACCAGGCGCCTCAGTTCCCCTTTTGAAGAAAGTCTCCTTGGATGCCACTGCCTCTCTGAACCACTGCCTGGCTTTCCAAACACTCCAACTCTCTGACAAGTCCAGGGTCTACCTGAGTCATGGTGAGTCATGGCACACCTCCTCTCCCAACTCCAGGTGTGACCAGGATCCCCAAAATTCTCTGCCCCAGCTTAGGTACGCTGCCAGCTGTGTGTTGCTTGCTGCCTTCACTGCCCCCCTCCCAACCCTTCCACCCCAAGCAACTTTATGTGTCCAGGTCTCTCCTGGATTGGGTCTGGGACTTCCCTGCCCTGGGAAGGGAGGGAGCCGATAGGCTGCTATCACTGACCCAGCTCTCCTCCAATGTCCTTGGGTCAGCCCTTGTCTCCAGTGCCAGGCCCCAGGACTTCCCCAACTGCCTAAAAAACCTCCTTACTGCCTGTTTTGAAGCATCATATGCACACTTTGGCTTCCAAAATTCATATCAGTTGGCTGTTCGCTTTGTTTTTTGGATGATTGGCTAAGTGTCCCAGTTGGGTGCATGAACAAGTGGGCTCAGCTTCCACCTACATCACCTCCGTCTTCACCCCTCCCTCACATTATACTTCTGTTGGCCAGAGTCTAAGCCTTATACCATCAAGGGGCAGATACACAACTTGGTCTTGACAGGATGCAGAGCTTACAGGAATTTGTCTCGTCTCTTCTCATGTGAATCATTCCCAGCTGGGTATAAATGCAGTTTTATTGTTTGTGTAATAGGCCTTTGCACATCCAGAAAGTCTTTCATCTGAGGATCTCAAACATTAATTAATTCTACTGAATAGCTGAGGAAGACTGATATTCTTAGCTCTATTTTACAGATGAGGAATTTGAGACATAGGGAGATTTAAACAATTCGACCAGGACTACCTAGTGTAGAATGGCACAGCTGAGAATAGAAACTGTGAATCATTATAATTAATCACACATCTAGCCAGCAAACAATATTTTATCTTCCTAATAGGTGAACACTTTCAAGGTAGGGATCATGCCTTTAAAATTCTATTTCCAACTTATAAAAACTGAATGTTACCAGACAAACCACATTTTGGCATTAACAATTAGGTAAAGTGCAAAAGAGATAAGTAAGTGGCTTTTTAAATTATATGCAAATTTTCATACTTTGGGGAAGGAAGCATTATTACCACTTGCTTTGGGAGCAGATTAAAAAATAAAAACACCTTTGATTAGTTCATGTGTTTTTAAAATTAGATTTCCTGGGTCTTATTTTGATATTTTGAAGGAAGACACTCCAAGCAAGAGCATGTTGGTCTGTATTTGGATTGTAGACTGGCAGAGGAAAGAAGCAGCTTTGGAACTCTGTGCCCTACTAACACTGTTCCACCATCTACCTATCATAGAGCTGTCTTTTTATAAGCTCAGGCATCAGAGCTCTGGTGAGTGAGTTATTTCAAAAGACTATGCCTTTATCCACCCTATATGTTTTTGAGGGAAGGCCATCAGAAGCAGATATCAGGCTCCCCAGGCAAAAGCTCCATGAAGCAAACAGTTTCTTTTTCTAGTCTTCATATAAATTTTTCTTATGCTGAGTAGGAAAAAAGAGCATAAAATCTACTAATATCTTGTGATTACATTCCTTTTGATTGAGACTGATTTTCAATATCACTCCAAAATATAAGGCCACTACATGAAATATTTGAAGTGATGACAGGCAAGGACCTACAACTAAGATTACTATATCCAGCAAGGTTATCATTTACAATTGTAGGCATAACAAAGAGTTTCCCAGATTAAAAAAAAAAAGCTAAAAGATTTCAGTTCCACCAAACCAGTATTGAAAAAAATGTTATAGAGCCTGCTGTGAGAAGAAAAAAAAAAAAGAAAGAAATAGAGGAACATACATATAAAGAATAAAATGGCAATAAGTACCTATCAGTAATAATCTTAAATGTAAATGAATTAAATGCTCCAATCAACAGATATAGGATAGCTAAATGGATAGGAAAACATGATCATATACATGCTGTCTACAAGAGACCCACATCAGAACAAAAGATACAAAGAGACTGAAAGTGAAGGGATGAAAAAAAATATTCCATGCAAATGGAAATGAAAAAAAAATAGCTGGATTGCAATACTTATATCTGACTAAGTAGACTTTAAAACAAAGGCCATAACAAGAGACAAAGAAGGTCACTACTTAATATTAAAAGGATCAATTCAACAAGAGAATATAACCCTTATAAACATATATGCTTCCAAGATAGGAGCACCTAAATATATAACAAAAATCTTGGTGAACATTAAGGGAGAGATTGACAGCAATATGGTCATTATAGGGGATTTTAACATCCCACTGACATCAATGGATAGATCTTCTGGACAAAAAATCAACAAGGAAACAGCAGCTGTAAATGACACACTATATTGAAAGGATTTAACTAATATTTACAGAACATTTCATCCCAAAATAACAGAGTATATGTATTTTTAAGTGCACATGGAACATTTTCATATTAGGACACAAAATAAATCTTAGTAAATTCAAGAAGATTGAAATCATATTAAGCATCATCTCTGACCACAATAGTATGAAACTAGAAATCAATTACAGTATAAAAACGGAAAAACATTCAAACTTATGGAGGCTAAATAACATGTTATTAAACAATCGGAGTTCCGGACAAGATGGAGGCATAGGTAGAAACCCTTCGATTCCTTGCACAACCAAAAGGAGGGTAACAACCAATCTAAAATCAGTAAACAACCAGAAGTGCCAGAAAATCAAACTGCATGGAACTCCAACAACCAAGGAATTAAAGAAACAGTCAACCAAACCAACCAGACTGGTAAGACGGTGGACAGAGAAAACCACAAGGTGGTGGACCATGTAGGTGAGTCTGGCTGAATGGAAAACTGAGATTCAGAACTGACTGGGCTAAGGCAGAGGTTGCCACAGTGGGAGAAACTCCCAGTCACACAGTAGGCTTCATTGGAAAGTGGGCTAGAGCTGAGCAGGCGAGCTGCACTGTTCCCTCTCTGGCCCTGCCCCTACAGACAGCACCCCCAGCACAGGAAGGAGGCTTGCCCTAGTTTGGTGAATACCTAAGGTCCAGCCCCCTTACAACTTAACAGGTGCTCCAAGACAATGAAACATGGCCCAAATGAAAGAACAGATCAAAACTCCAGAAAGAGACCTGAGCAATGAGGAGATAGCCAACCTATCTGATGGAGAGTTCAAAGCCCTGGTAATTGAAATGCTCATAGAACTAATTGAGCTTGGTCACAAAACGAAAGATGTGCAAATTGAAATAGAGCAAAATATTCAGGGAACCAACAGTGACAGGAAGGAAACCAAGACTCAAATCAATGGCTTGGAACAAAAGGAAGAAATAAACATCCAACCAGAGCAGAGTGAAGAAACAAGAATTCAAAGAAATGAAGAGAAGCTTAGGAACCTCTGGGACAACTTTAAACATTCCAATATCTGGATTGTAGGGGTGCCAGAAGGAGGAGAACAACAGCAAGAAATCAAAAATTTACTTGAACAAATAAGGAAGGAAAACTTACCCAATCTGGCAAAGGAAAGAGACTTCCAGGAAGTTCAGGAAGCCCAAAGAGTCCAAAAGAAGTTGGACCAAAGAGGAACAAACCAAGGCACATCATCATTAAGTTACCCAAGATTAAAAATAAAGAGAGAATCTTAAAAGCAGCAAGAAAAAAGGAGAGAGTTACGTACAAAGGAGTGCCCATAAGACTATCAGTTGATTTCTCAAAAGAAACCCTACAGGCAAGAAGGGGCTGGAAAGAAGTATTTGAAGTCATTAAAGGCAAGGACCTATATCCAAGAATACTCTATCCTCTATCTAGCAAAGCTCTCATTTACAATGGAAGGGCAGATAAAGTGCTTCTCAGATAAGGTCAAGTTAAAGGAGTTCATCATCACCAAGCCCTTATTATAAAGAATGTTAAAGGGACTTACCTAAGAAATTGAAGAAGATAAAAAACTATGAATAGTAAAATGACAACAAACTTGCAACTATCACCAAATGAACCTAGAAAAAAAAAGAAAGAAAAACAATGAAAACAAAAGCTAAGCAAACAATAGAACAGGAACAAGAGTCAGAGAAATGGACATTGCATGAAGGGTTTTCAGTGTGGAGGGGGAGGGGAGGAATAGGGTAGAAAAGGTACAGGGAATAAGAAGCATAATTGGTAGGCATAAAATAGATGGGGAGAGATAAAAAATGGTATAGGAAACAGAGAATTCAAAGAACTTAGAAGTACAACCCATGGACATGAGCTAAGGATGGAATACTGGAGGATTGGGGGGTACAGGGTAGATGGGGGATAAAGGGGGAAAAATTGAAAAATCTGTAATAGCATAATCAATCAAATATACTTTAAAATAAACAATGAATCAGTTAACAGTGAGATCAAGGAAGAAATCAAAGTTACCGAGAAAAAAATGAAAATGACCACACAGCAGCCCAAAATCTATGGGACACAGCAATAGCAGTCATGAGAAGGACATTCAGAGCATTACAGGCCTACATCAAAAAGCAAGAAAAATCTCAAATAAACAGTCTAATCCTGTACCTAAAAGAACTAGAAAAAGAACAACAATCAAAGGAAGGAAATAGTAAAAGAGCAGAAATAAATGGTATAAAGACCAAAAAAATACAAAAAAATCAATGAAACAAGAGCTGATTTTTTGAAAAGACAAACAAGATTGACAAATCTTTAACCAAACTCCTCAAGGAAAAAAAAAAGAGAGCGGACTCAAATAAATAAAATCAGAAATAAAAGAGGAACAGTAACAACTAACACCAAAAGAATATCAAGGATTGTAAGAAAATACTATGAACAACTATATGCCAAAATATTGGACAATCTGGGCAAAATGGATAAACTCATAAAATGTAGAACCACTAGTACATAAATTTAGGAGTAGAATTAAGGAGGTATAGAAACAGTTTATTCATTTAACAATACATACCATCTATATATACTCAAAAATATTTATTGTGAATGCATGAATGAGAAGTTTCTACACATTCCAAATCTGTTCCTTATAAAAATGATTTGAATAAAATGGAATATTTTTCAAGAGTGGTTAAAAAAATTCATTTTCATCAATACATATACATATATCTGTATAGGGATTATGTTCATACAATGTCCTCACTATTTCCATTGCCAACAGAGTTAAGCCTGATCAGTTCTCAATGTGTCATCTTGTTCTTGTGACAGGAAATATGACTGGAGTGCTGAAAGGTGTTTAATTATACTTGCAGTTGCCTCAAATAATGATAGCCTACTTGCAGGCACATGTCTTAGAGGAGAATCATAGTCTGTGCTTTACGCACCAGACAGATTCCTTCATTTCCTTTGCCTTTTGCTTGAACCAGAAAAAGGGCTTAGAGAAATTCATGCACACTTCCCTGCCATCCCCACCCATTACCGTGAGTCTGAGTCAGTGGGAGAAGATTTTCAATACCTTTGGTGTCTTTCATAGTCTAGGCTCAGAATGGTAAGGGGTGAGTGGGAGGAGAAGGGGAGTGGAAAAATGCTATAAACTCCACCCTAGATATTGCACTTGATGTTTCCCATTCCTTCAAAGCTGATGAATTCCACTTTGGTGGGTGGGGGTGGGGATTGGAGAAGGGTGAGGTAGAGGAGTTGGTATGTGCATGTTAAGTCCTTTGTAGACTTTTCACAAAACAGTCTCTGCAAGTCTCTTTGGTCACTCCTGACATTCAATTTGCCCAGATGTATTTATACATTTTCTGATTGTTGAAAGCCATTCAGCATCCCACCACCAGAATAGTGTGATATTGATTCTAGAATATTTCTTTTGGCAAAAAATCAGGAAGACTTTAAAAACACAGTGATCATTTAACATTGCAATATAGTGGATGATTTTGTCATAGATGACTCTGAAGTTGAGATCTTCTACATGAATTTGATTGTTAATGACTTCATGCCAATGAGACCTCATGGAGAACTGGGTTTTCAATACCTGAAGGAAAGAGGGAGTCATTTTATGGATTGATGCCTCCACAAAAAGCCTATAGAAACAGACTATCTTCATTCTTTTAGCAATTGGGCTAAATCTGCAGCAACTAACCTGCCAGGGAGTGTTATCTGTATGACAATTGAACAATTTCAATTGTATGACAACTGAAAATAATGGGGAGACTTGTTTTCAACTTGGATCATTATTTAATAAAATTTTATGCAAAATATAAATTTTCAAATGATAATAAATTGAAGTAGTGAGAATATAATCATACTTGACTGGGGTTAATAAAATTATGCTTTTTGCAGCAGGGGAGGTGGTAGAGGTCAGGGGAAAGAATAGACTAATGGAATTTGAGGGTGCAGTGAATTCAGAAAATAAATATTTTTCCTTTCTGATGGGCCCTCCAGAGACAATTCTTAGAACTTGGCTCCCAAAAGTTCTGTACAATAGCAGCCCCTTCTCCCCAGCAGCAGCAAGACATCGCAGGGCAAGAACACAGCGCCTTCTGCCCAGGCTCTAATTCATGCCTACAGAATAACAATCTGCTCTCCGTGCACCAAGCACAATGAAGGCCCTCTAAGCTGCCACTCATGCGGGCCTGCTAACACACATGGTCCTTGTTTCTGATTCTTGGCATTATTGGGGCAGGGAGTGTGGAGAGAGCCACACACTTCCATGCTGGGAAAGGCAGGGCCTCTGGCAGCCCAACAACTCATCAGATGGCTTAGGCAACAGCGGGAGCCAGACTAGTGAGAGGGGAGCTTGCACCTCTTGGCAAACTTGCCAAATAATCAGGAATTTGGGGACTGTGGTTTCAAAAAGTCTGGTCTTTGTCCCCTCATCCCCCAACTCCAGAAACAAACAAGAAAACCTCATTTAAAATTCTTTTGGCGTGGTAGACTGTTACAAAGTCTGATTGTAGCACCACATCTTTCTACCATTCTTGAAATTACAGGGCTGACAAATTTCCAACAGCACTGGGACAGCCATCAAACTCTATATACTCTTGACCTGGTTGGATAAAAAGTGATACTAGCAAAGGTGATTGATAGGGGATTGTGACTGGCAGACAGATGACATGGTGAATACTGGAAGCAGCAACATTAATGCTAATCTTTACACTATAGGCAAAAGAAGTGACAGGTTGAAAATGTCACACCCAGAATATATTTATTACAGGAGACAGCAAAACAGTCTTAAGTGCTTAGTGTAGTTGCACTTGTACGTAAGTCTCAAAGCTTGTCTCATTACAAAGATTGGTATTGATTCCCAGCCAATTTGAAAGGTGAAAGTGGCCTTTAGACTATTTTAGGATAAAAATAATAGCTACTACTTTTTGAGCACTATGTTCTAGGGTTTCTAAACACATCAGGTAATTTAGACCTAATGACAGCGTTGTCAGATAGATACCATTGTCCCCAGTTTACATATAACTGAGGATTTGAAGCCCGGGGAAGTTAGAAAAGTTCTGCCTGACTCCAAAGCCAGTGCTCTTAGGTTTACTGTATTAAAATGCCTCTCTAAGGCTAAAAGGAGATACAAACCTAAGGACATGAAACAAATGGCTTTTCCCCCCTAAAGAATTCAATTTTCCTTGAGCTTAGGTTATAGCTTTGTCTTAAAGAAGTAACTATAATTTCTCTTTGCAGACAAGATATGAAATCTAACATTACGGAAAGCAGTGAGCATTTCCATTTCTGCTGAATGAATCAAATGCTGGCTTTTGTGACAGTTCTTTGTCTCCTCCTCAGCAAAGAATGTCTGGACACACTGACTCAGTGAGAGAGTCAGCACTCTCTTGACCTGGCACACAACTTAACATGAGTCACTAGGAGGATTTGAAACTCCAGCTGAGGAAAAGCCACTGCTGTTAAGATGGTACAGCTAAAAATATTTGGGTGACAATTTTGTGCTCCTAGATATAGCTTATGCATTCATCTGTCTATTCATTTAATAAATACCCATTCTAATCTACTCACATAACTACAAAATATAGGGTAAAAAGTTCAACAAGTACAAAATAATACAGCGAAAAGCAAGTTTCTCACCCCAGTCCCCAGTTCCTCTGCTTAGGGACAACCACTGCTACCAATTTCTTGAGGGTCTTTCTAGGGATATTTAACACATAAATGTACCTTTCCCTTAATTTTCATAACTGTTATTGAATCCCTGCTACAACCTGGGCACTAGTTTATTTAAAGTGACAGTCAAGACTTGGCCCCCGCCCCTGAGGACACATAAACCGATGCCACCATGTAATTGATAAATGCCCTGTTGGAGGTACTTACGGGAGTGGTGGTGGTCTGAGGTGATCAGGATTAAAATGCCAGCATGCCTGACCAGCTGTCACGGTAAATTGTTGTTACTAACAAACTGCTAGCATTGCAAATTATTTTTAAAAATACATTAGAGCTCATTCCTGTGATAACCACTTATTCCTGTGATGTCAAATTAATATTCTAATTTTCTTTTGTGAGTGAGAAGGAAAGGTGTGGAGATCAAGCTGGTTCACTGAGAATTGTGTGTGACCCTGGGCATGCCTTCTTGCAGATGTGATCTGAAGCGTATTCTGGGAGTTGAAAATTTCAGACATCCAAGGAGTTGGGAGGCATAATTTCCTCATTTTCTGAGAGGCCATTATAAAGTTTTCCACCAAATAATATATGCCTCCCATTCAGTTGGGATATTGGTTTCCTAGTTGCATTGTTTTAAAATATTCATACTTATAATAGAAGGGAAGTCAAGAAGTGGCAAACCCACCCATATGGCTTGAATTCGGGACAGTAGTTGGTGCACAGTGAGAGAGATAACATGTTGCAGATTTAAGAGACAGCTGAATCTGATGCATGTGGACCTAAGCTACTGGTGGGAAGCCTGGAGCAAATCCTTTCAATCAGCTCAGATTTATGGGAGCTACTCAGGAGCTTGTGGACTTTGAAGAGGGGAATACAATGATTATTCAGTTCACAAAGGGTCCATGTTGATTTCTGTTCATCTGGATTCACACCCCATATTGAGCTTTACTTCTGGTATGATTGTAACCAGCTCCAGACTTGGATGCAACCTCTGCTCAATGTCTGATAGGGAGTTAAAGAGAGAAAATAAAAAAATGACAAATATAAGTTTCACAATTCAAGCTAAGACAAGAGTTGGCCCTGTTGTACTCAATCAGTCAGGGGCAGAGAGAGTTCTGAAAATTTCAGTGACCCTTTCAGAAAGTTTGGTCTATATCCTGCCTTGAGGAGAAAACCTAGAACTGGTCAGATATGCCCTGTTTCCATTTCTAGGGCAGTTAGCCTTGTAGTTGTCCTAGGAGAGAAGATGGTCCAAGTTTATTTTCCTCTTGATCTTCCAAATATGCCCCTCCAAGAGTCAAGAAAGTTTGCTGGTTGTTATCGCACACAAGGCAGAAATGCATCTTGGAATAGAGCACAGCTGATTTGCTGAGGACAGGACCATAAAATACAATCTTCCCCAAGTAAATCTTTCCTCAGGGGCTCAAATGGCAGTCCAGCTTGACATCAGAGTCTCTAAGTTCACTTAAGTTTTCATATCATGTCAGAAAAATGTAAATATAATTTTCCTCTATCACTAAAGAAATCCATAACTCAAATTTGTACAGTTAATCATACTTCCATTAAAAAATGTTGACATATGTTATTATCCTTTTTGAAGTCCACTATGAATGCTATGATACAGAGTATGAGATTTGAGAAAGATTTTTTCCTCCCTCCATTCCTTCCTAAAACTAATATGAAGCAGAACTAAACCTTAGTAAAATTTTGCCTTTTTCACTGAGTTGTTTTCTGTAGCTGAGTTAAAGAAAGCACTAAAAGAGTGCATTTTCCAAATACTTCATAGGATCCTGTCAATTTATTTCTTCCCTTGCTTTGAAAATGACCCCCAAAGAGATGAAATTACTTGCATCAATTCTTATAGAAAAGCAGCCAAGGTTTTATTAAAAACACTGCCCTTGGTATTCTTGCATATTTTTCTTTCCCTTTCTAGTACGAGAGGATATCAAATATAAAAGAACTACAAACGTAAAACACTGCTCCTTTTATCTTTGCTCAATTTCCAAAACCTTCGAAAATATCAACTTATTTTTCTTTATTAAACTTTGAAGAGAAGCAAATGGGATGCTATGTGTGAATGTTGAGGGCTTGAGGGACTCAGGGTGGGCTATCTGTACCGTCATTCACTGGATTCTTGTAAGATCTCACCCTGTGTTGGAACGTGCAAAACATTTTTATACCTTGGGGGTCACATTCAAACTAACTGGTTTCCTATAGAACTCAGAATTCCAGACATTCCTGTTTCTTGATGTGACTGAATTCTTTAATTTTTAAGAAAAAAAGATGAAAAGGTGTCATTGCTATGTGATTGGATCAAAAAAACTTAAAAAATAATTTCAGGCTTTCTCCTGAAATGCATACAATGCATTATTCAGTATTGCCTGGAACAACAATAGTCTAATACATATGAAAAATAATTTGATAGTGAAAAATAATTTAATAAAAATGTGTGATAACTTGGGTTTCTTTCTTGCCCTTTTTTCTTAAAAAAAAAAAAAAAAAATCCAGCCTAATTTTGTTTACTAAAACTGGTTCCTGTCTAAAGCTACCTCTAGAAGCCATGGATATGGAGCAGACTGTGTAGCAAGGTGTGGGGGTGGGTGAAGTGTTTGGATAACAGGTTGAGTGAAAAAAAAAAGAATTGAAAAGTTTATGTTTTTTAAAAAAAACTAAAAGGAAACATACTGAAAAATAGCCTAGAATTACTTTGTTATATATTTCTTCATTATGTTTTTATTCTTTCTGTAATTTGGGACAGTTGCTTTTCTAACAACAATGACAAAAAGGCCAATCATAGCCCTTACATTTTGAGTGGGTCTGATTTATCCTGGCCCAAAATGTACTTGAATATGCAAACCTCTGACTTTTAAAAAATATGTAGTTAAACTTCGAATAGCTCATAAGAAACTGTAATGGTTCCTGATAAAAATCTCAGCCTTAAAAGAAAAAATACTGGAACAGTACAGTACGTGCTGGGGTAAACATTTTGAAACTAACTACATAGTGAGTTTACTAACTCAGTGATGACCACACCTGAGTTTTGATAAGCATGACCCAATTGCAGGTGGTGAAATGCTCAATCCACAGAGAGTGTCTCATCTTTACTGAGCTCACCAGAGTGAACATTTAGTCCCCACAAAGCAAGGTGCAATAAATTAGGGGAAAGCTGCAGATCCTGTCTGACTTGCTTGCATTCCTTTCCCCTCAGTGAATCCTTAGTTCAAGAAAGTTCATCCTTTGGGGATGTTTTAACACTCTTTTGGAGACATTGCCAAAATCCAGGGCTTTGACGGTTTGATAAAATCTGATCTTAATCCTAAGATAGAGAAAAACCTGATTCTGGGAAGGGTTAAATTATCAAAGGCAATGCCATGTAGCAGCATAAGTCACCTGGCAGCTCTTGGGGAGATGAGAGAGGCTTTGAACTTGCTGGGAAATTTAACAGCAGGAGTACAGATTCTGGGTAGGGGGGATGGTGAGAGAGGGAAGATCTCTTACAAAGAGAAGATAAAGAACTTGTAAGTACTTTTCCAGATGGACAGAAAGGTGGGATCCATCGGCTCCATAATCCGTGTTCAATTCTTACACTGAGGGAGAGAGTAAATGCAGAGAAATTTATGTGATGGTGTTAAATTTTTTTGTACATGCCAGAAACAAAAGGTTGGGCAGATTCACTTTCTTTTAGTAATATGGACTAGAATTTAAAATATCAGTTTGGACAGGGAATTAATTGCCTTGATGGAATGAAGAGTCAGGAGCCATTAGGGAATTTGGTTATTTACTGATGCCAAGGCCTGGCTTTTCCGGGGGACTCTTTTTTAGGAACACAGGGGATGAAGAGAAGAATGGGAATTAGGGTGAGAACTGGGTTTGTAGTCATATCATTTCCCGGAAACATTTATTGCTTTTTCCTTACTCATTCATTCAGAAAATACTTCAAGACCTTCTCAGTGTGCCTGCCATTCTGTTGGGCATTTGGGATTTGAAGATGAACATAGGAGAATTCCTTCTCTAAAAGATTCTGTAAGTAATTTCAAGTACAGACCAACTTCCCATTCTTATCCTGGTTAGGAAGAAGTGGTGCTCTCCCACATGTTTCTATAAGACTATGTCACTAATTTCAAGGCATTTTTCATTTCACACAAATTTACTTTTTTTGATAAAGATAATTTATTAAATGTATAAAAATGGGTTAATTTTGATATTATTTATGAGGCCTTTTCTACTAAATAAATTAATTCATTAGAAAAGGAAATCCCAAGGCAGACAGACCTCCCATTTGAATGGTTATTTTTTAACAATATGGTTTCTGCATTGATTTCATGAGCTTCCTTTTTCATACATTGAAATCTATGGATAGAAGTAGAGATTTGACCTACTTCTGTTGGGGGAGATTGATTATTTATCAGTTAGACATCTAGCCAGTCTGAAAACTACCACTAAAGCATTTCATTTGTTTTTGCCTCTAAAAATATTAACTGGCAGCCATACGACTAAAATATAAAGCTTTGCAAAACAATAATGACAACTGTGTCTTGTCCTACCCAAACCTCTTTAAAGGGAGAAAGAAACCTTTCTGTCAGATTCCTTCTGGCTCCTCCCTTTCTTCTTCATAGTCAGTTCTCCAATAGATCGCTTTCATATCAAATCCCATTTTAGTGCCTGCTTCTGTTAGCATCTGAACTGACATACACGTACATTGTTAAAAATGCGCCTAATCCAGGGAGTTTGTATTCAGAAGCAACAGTTTCCTATGCCCCTCCCCTTGATTAACCCATTCTCCCCATTCCCCCATTCCATCACACTGGAACTACTTTTAACAGTTTCTCTTTTTGTTTTTTGGCAGCTACCTCCATATCTTTAAAATATGTTTATACCATATTTTATTATCTATTATTTGGTATTTATTTGTTATATATTTTACATATTTGGTATTATTATGTGTAAATGTAAGTGTAAAGGTATGTGATGGATATGTTATTTGTTATTGTTTATTGCCATGATATGTTAATTCCATAACTTTCTTATTTTTTGACCACTGAGGTATAATTGGCATACAGTAAATGGCTTATATTTAAGTGAATAATTTGAAAAGTTTTGACACTTGTACACTCTACAAAGCTATCATTACAATTAAGGTGGTGAACATATCCATCCCCCCTGAAAGTTTCCTCATGCCCCTTTCAAATTATCCCTCCCATCTCTTTCTGCTGTCCCTGATCTGCTTTCTGTTACTATAGATTAATTTTATTTTTCTACAATTTCATATAAATAAAATCACAAAGTATGTACTTCTTTTTTTTTTGGCTTCATTCACTCAACAAAATTAACTCAAGATTTATTCCTGTAGTTCAGTGTACCTATCATTCATTTTTTAATTGCTAAATTGTACATTCCATTGTATGGATGTAGCATATTTTGTTTATCCATTCATCTTTTGATGGCTGTTGGGGCTGTTTCCACTTTGGGGTTATTACAAATAAAGTTGCTATGGACATTTGTGCACAAGTGTTTTTATGGACACATATTTTCTTCTTTCTTCCCTCTTTAAATGATAGTCATTCTTTATTATCTAATGTCCAATGTCTTGAGTGCCATGTTTCATATATTTCATCTAATGTTTTAGTTGCCTCTGGCAGGATGGTAAATCTGATCCTTCTTACTACTCCATTTGACTGGAAGCAGAACTATTGTATGCCTCTTTAACTTATCACAATCTTCTTTCAAGTGATGCCACAGCACTTCATGTACAGTGTAAGAACCTCCAGGATAGCTCCGATAGTTCCCTCCCAGCCTTTGTGCTAAGTGGTCATACATTTTGGCTAGACTAAACCCTTCAATACCTTATTATTATTTTCCTACTTCTTTACCTAACAATTTTAGGCATTATTCATTGATTTCTCTGATGATGGATATAGATTTAGTTTCACTTATCTTCCATCTTCCAAACTGAACCTTCCTTTCCTCCACTTCCTAATAAAATGATGCCTTTATTTTTAGATCCTTTCTATTAGTTGCCTTTGTAACTATACATAGTTTTATATATTCACATCCTTATTTTTAATTCTATCAAAAATTGACATTATTTCCTCACTCTTCACTTTATGAGGTACACATATGAATGTCCTTATACTTTCCTTCATCTTTGTATAGCCTGTTATTGTGATCAAATGCTTAATTTTAACTCATGTTGTCAAGAAACAAAATGTGGACCTTGTCCTGCAACCAGACTTAAGTCTTCTTTTTGCCTGGCCTGTGGGTTGATTCCAAGAGCTGAAAACCAATCAATGGTGTTTACAACATTATGACTCCGTAAAGATTGTTCACAGGTCAGCCACATAGTATATGATTATATATCTTTTTTACATAGTCTTGTATGTTTCTTGGAATTTCTGCTGTCTCCTCCTCCCCACCCCAATTCTTGCATAGCTGTTCTTCACAATTTGATATTCCCACATCTTAAAGGTAGCATCAGTTTGAATTTTTCTGCTCATATACATTCTCTTTCCAGACATCTGCCTTCTGGTTTCCACATTCTACCAGTTCCATACTGGATCTTTGTGATCTAGATTTGGTGAAAAGCTGTCACCCTTAGATCTACCTTACATTTTTCTTTGGATTGCCTTGTTTCTTGAACTTCACATTTTTCTTTTCGGTTTACTTTTTTATTTTGCTGGAACATGTCTTTGAGTCACTTCCATAGAAAGGGAGTATGAAATATAAACTTACTGGGCCTGCCCATGACATAGAATATTTTAATTCTACTTTCAAATTTAGTTGATAATTTGGTTGAGTGTCAAATTTTTCACTTAAAGCCATTTTCTCTCAGATCTCTGAAGGCAGGATCACATTGTCTTGTAGCATCCAGTATTGCTAAAAAGAAGTATGGTTCCAAACTGATTTCTTTTTAAAGACAATTTATTTTCTATCTCTGAAAATTATTTTGGATTTAAGAAATCTATGATATTTTGAAATTTCACCATTCTATGGCTAAGTATGGATCATTTTTCATTCATTGAGCCTGGAATTATAGAATTTTTTTTCCATCTTTCTTTAGTCTGGGAGCTCATGTCTTTCAGCTGAGAAAAAAATTTGTGTTATTATTTCTTGTTTATAGTCTCCTTATTTTGTCTTTTCTCTATAGAGTTTCTATTCTCTGGACATTAGCCTCTTAGATTTATACATTACAATTTATTCTTTCTCATTTCCAATCTATGTGTATTTTCTACTTTCTTGGAGATTTCTTTGAGTTTATCTTTCAGTTTCTTTATTGAAATTTCTTCTTAACCTACCATACTTTTAGTTTCTAAGAACTCCTTTTTTTTTCTTAGGTTGTTCTTTTTAAATAGAATCCAGTTCTTGAATTATAGCCTAATATTTTATTCTCTTTGAGCACACTACTTAAAAATATCATTTTCTAGTAAATGTTCTTAAAATGTGCAAGTTTGTATATGTTTTGCATGGACAATGAGTCTGGACATGTCCATGGACATACATTTCTCAAGTGTTGGCATTTATAAAAAGTCTACCAAGAGACATTATTTTTCCTCTTGGTACATGTAAATTTCTTCAGCATGGGCTGAATTTTCAAAATATGGAGTTCACATGTCCAGAATATGCACTTTTTCACTCAACTAGACCAGCTGCTGCATTGAATTAGCTTTAGTGAAAGTTCTTTTTCCCCTTTCAAAAATTTGGGAGGTCTTTTTTTATTGTATATTTATATTCTATATGTAAATTGATGATCTGAGGCAAAGTGGTCAATATTGGAATAGTTTGGCTGGAACCAAATAGGGAGACTTAGCCAGAACAGAAACTCTGGTAAGAGTTTGGGAACTGACTGATATGGCTCCTCAGAGTTCTCCTGGAATGTGGGTGTAGTGGGAGAAGAGGGAAGAAAGGTCATTAACTTGGCTCTTTAAGCATCTACCTTTTTTCTAGATGGAGTAGTTGGGTGATCTGATGGCATGATTATTCAGACTTTTAAAAGGATATGCCAATTGACAAACTATGCACCAAAATCTTAGCTAGCTTATTTCTGGGTTTCAGGATGTGGGCCTGCCTTCCTTCCTTTCTTCCTTCCTTCCTTCCTTCCTTCCTTCCTTCCTTCCTTCCTTCCTTCCTTCCTTCCTTTCTTTCTTTCCATATCTGCATTTCTAAATTTTTTTTACAATGGACACAATTGCGTATGTAATAAGGAAATAATGTATTTAAAAAGTAAATATAAGGTTTGCTTCTGAATCTGTATTGGCCTTGTTGAAATTGGCAGGAAAAATAAAACAAAATAAAGTAGAAGATGATTTTAAATACATTTTATTGATTGCACTGTTACAGTTGTCTTAATCTTTCTTTTCCCCTTTCTTGCCCTCTTCCCTGTATTGCTTCCCCACCCTCCAGCATCCCCCTACCCCCTTAGTTCATGTCCATGTGTTATATATATGAGTTCTTTGGCTTTTCCATTTCCTATACTATTCTTAACCTCCCCCTGTCTATTTTGTGCTTGCCTCTTATGCTTCTTATTCCCTGTACCTTTTCCACCCATTCTCCCACTCCCTCTCCCCTGTGATAACCCTCCATGTGATCTCCATTTCTGTGATTCTGTTCCTGTTCTATTTGTTTGCTTAGGTTTTCTTTTTTTTTCTTTTTTTTTTTTTTTTAGGTTCATTTGTTGATAGTTGTGAGTTTGTTGTCATTTTACTATTCATAGTTTTTGCTCTTCTTCAATTTCCTAGGTAAGTCCCTTTAACATTTCATATAAAAAGGGCTTGATGATGATGAAATCCTTTAACTTGATCTTATCTAGGAAGCACTTTATCTGCCCTTCCATTCTAAATGATAGCTTTGCTGGATAGAGTATTCTTGGATGTAGGTCCTTGCCTTTCATGACTTTGAATACATCTTTCTAGCCTCTTCTTGCCTGTAAGGTTTCTTTTGAGAAATCAACTGATAGTCTTATGGGAACTCCTTTGTAGGTGACTTCTTTCTTCTTGCTGCTTTTAAGATTCTATCCTTATCTTTAATCTTTGGTAACTTGATTATGACAGGTCTTGGTGTGTTCCTCCCTGGGTCCAATTTCTTTGGGACTCTCTGGTCTTCCTGGACTTCCTGGAAGTCTATTTTCTCCATGCGATTGGGGAAGTTTTCCTTCATTATTAGTTCAATAAGTTTTCAATGTCTTGCTCATCCTCTTCTCCTTCTAGCACCCCCATGATTCAGACATTGGAACACTTAAAGCTGTCCCAGGGGTTCCTAAGCCTCTCATCATTTTTTTTTTTTTTTTGCATTCTGCTTTCTTCATTCTGTTCCAGTTTGATGCTTCTTTCTTCCTTTTGTTCCAAATCGTTGATATGAGTCCTGTTTTCCTTCCCTTCACTGTTGGTTCCCTATATATTTTTCTTTATTTCACTTTGAGTATCTTTCATTTCTTCCTTCATTTTGTAACTGAGCTCAATCAATTCTGTGAGCATCCTGATTACCAGTGTTTTAAACTCTCCATCAGACGGGTTGTCTATCTCCTCATTGCTTAGCTCTTTTTCTCGAGTTTTGATCTGTTCCTTAGTTTGGGCCATATTGCTTTGTCTTGGTGCACCTGTTATGTGGTGAGGGGTGGAGCCTTAGGCATTTGCCAGGGTGGGGCGGCCCATGTTGCTGTGATGTGGTGCTGTCTATGGGGGAGTGGTCAGAGAAGGAACAATACCAGTTCTCCACTTTCGTCCCACTCTGTCGCTTCTCTCACTTCCTACAAGGGATTGCGAACTCTCCCGAGAGTCTGGGAGTTTCTCCCGCTGCTGCAACCCCCACAGATTTTTTTTTACAGCCAGGGGTTTTGATTCTTTAGTTTCCCACATTGAAACCCTGGGTTTCACAGTCTGTCTCACTCCCCTGTTGTTCCTCCTGGCTTGTCTGTGAACAAAAGTGGGATTGCCTGTGGTGTCCACCAGTTGCTGCCTTGCTGTGTGTCCTGTCTGCCCCTGCTGCCTGTCTCTGCCCCTCCTACCAGCTTGGATGAATGTTGCTTTAATCCTTGGTTGTTGGACTTCCATGCAAATGATTTCTTGGCAGTTCTGGTTGTTCTTTGTTTTTAAATTGGTTGTTATCCTTCTTTCAGTTGTGTGAGCAGATGAAGCATTTCTGCCTATGCCTCTATCTTGGCTGGAACCTCAGTAGAGACAATTTTAACTCCAGGACTGATGGCTATACTTAAGAAGAAAAGATTAAATCCTGCAGTTGACTTGATCCAACATACTTGGACAAGTATGTGATAAAAAAGGGGTATGTGATAAAATAGGGAGGACAAATGTAAGTAGGACACAGTCACTTACTATTTGTGCAGCTTTGAAAAACTAATCTCTCTCTGTGACCCACATTATTTATTTGTAAGAAGGTGGTAAGAAGATCTTAGATGAGTTAGGAATGTGTTTGGCTACAAATAACAAAAAAACCTATCTACAGTGTATTAAACAACTAGAACTTCAGTTTTCTTATATAACAGAAGATCTGAAGATAGGTTGTTGTTTAGCAGGTTGATAATATTTGAGGAAGTGTTTCTGTGATCCTCCCTCCTCCCCTTCTGTTATGGTCCTAAGCCAGTTGCTCAAAGGCAGGAAGAAGGGGGAAGATGACAGTACCATTGCATCTTCCACCTTTATCAGGAAAAGCAAAAATCTTCACAAGTTCCTAGACATTTAATTAGTGAAAAATATATGTGATCTCAAAAGAGTTACTGAATCACTCTGAACCTCAGTTTCTCCATCTATTATGTGGGATGCTAATACCTGTCACATGGAGTTATTATAAGAATCAATGACATAATATTTTTAATATGACATATGATAGATATTCAACAAAGTAAAAGAATGATCTGAGGCAGTAGAAAGATCATCTGTTTTAACAATAAGACTTTGATTAAGCTGTTTACTCTCTTTGAATCTGTTTCTTCTTCTTGAAAAATGGGCATAATAGTTCCTTCTTCACAGGGATGTTGTGAAGATCAAGTGGAATTTTGTACTCTAAGCACTTACCACATAGAAGTAATTCTTTCAAAGCTTAAGCGGAGGCCATCCTGAATTTAGCTGGGTGAGTAGGAGGGAACTGGAGAGGCTGGGTGCACATTGCTGAGCTAGTTTCTCCAAGCATGCTAACAGAGGGCAGGGGCTGCATAAACATGGCAAGGAGGACAGAAAAAACACAGTATGAAGGCATGACAGGAAAGCCAAACATGGGTCAGATCAGTAAAAGATGTGTAAGTCTAGGGGCCAGTTCATGCTCTGCTGTGCCAGAGGCAGAGACAGACAGCTGGGTGAGTTTGAAAAGGCTGTGATTACCTGCCTAAGCAAGAAGCTGGACCTTTCTCAGCCACACAGCAGTGGTGAGCTCTGATAGTCTGGAGGTCACAGCCAAACCCTGACAGGGTCCTATAAGCAGAAGACCCAAGGCAGGGCTCTGGGCAGGGTGGGTGAGCTACTTGTGGGGCAGGAATATGCACCAAGTGGATATAAGTGATGTCAAGCCTCATAAATTAAATTACAAGGAAGCTGGAGGTCATTTTCTGGGGAGAAATGTCACCAATTAGAGGACTGGGTCTTTCCTCCTTAAATGTCCTGGGAGGGGTTTGTTGGGGAAAGAGATATTGATGAAACAAAATTGAATATAGTTCAGTGTTTATGCTATCTGGTCTGCTCCCCTTCTTTCTTTCTTTCCTTCCCTCCCTCCTTCCTTCTTTCCTTTCTTCAAATAGCTTTACTGAGATATAATTTATGTACCATAAAGTTCACCCACCAAAGTGTGCAATTTAATGGTTTGTAGTATATTTATAAAGTTGTGTAACAGTTACCATTATGTAATTCCAGAACATTTTCATCACTCCAAAAACAAAAACAAAACAAAACCCTGTGTCTGCAGTCATTCCCCATCCCTTCCCCCACCCATGACCCCACCCAGACAACCATTAATCTACTCTCTGTCTCTATGAATTGGCCTATTCTGGACATTAATATGAATGGAATTATACAATATGTGGTTTTTGTAATCAGTTTCTTTTTTCACTTAGCATAATGTTTTCAAAGTTCATCCATATTGTAGCATCAAAATTTTATTTCTTTTAATATTGAATACTTTCCCTTTAAATAGATATACTACATTATATTTATCCATTCATCAGTTAATGGACAGTTCTTCTCTTTCTACCTTATGAATATTGTGAACAATGCTGCTATGAACATTTGCATACAAGTTTTGTCTGAATATATGCTTTCATTACTCTTGGGTATGTACCTAGCCATAGAACTGCTGGGTTATGTGGTAACTCTAAGTTTAACCTTTTTTTTATCCTCATCTGAGAATATGCTTATTAGTTTCAGAGGGAGGGAAAGGGAAGGAGAGAGAGAGGGTGAGAAACATTGATGTGAGAGAGAAACATTGATTGGTGCCACCTATATGCGCCCCAACTGGGGACCAAACCCACAACCCAGCCCTATACCCTGACTAAGAATCAAACCTGTGACCCTTTGGTATATGGGAAAATGCTTCTACCACCTGAGCTCTAAATTTTACCTTTTGAGAAACTGCCAGACTGTTTTCCACAGTGACTGCACCATTTTACATTCCCACTCTATATTGAGAGTTTCAATTTCTCTACATCCCTGACACCACTTGTTATTGTCTGCATTTTTAAAAAATTATAGCTATGCTGCCCTGGCTGGTGTAGTTCAGTGGATTGAGTGCCAGCCTGTGAACCAAAAGGTCACTGGTTCGATTCCCAGTCAGGGCACATGCCTGGGTTGCCAGCCAGGTGCCCAGTTGGGGGTGTGTGAGAGGCAGCCAATTGACATATCTCTCACACATCAATGTTTCTCTCTCTCTTTATCCCTCCTTTCCTCTCTCTCTAAAAATAAATAAAATCTTTAAAAAATTATAGCTATGTTAGTGGATGCATTTCTCTGATAACTAATGATGTTGAGCATCTTTACTTTCTCATAAGAGCAAACTGATTTGACTACTTCTGTAGGAAACAGCATGGGGCATAATGCAGTTTTTGAGGGGAGGAAAGGAGGAAAACCCTGTAGCATCCCAGAATGGCTTCTGAGAGGAGACAGAACTCATGCTCTGTTATTCAGAGAAGGATTAAGAAAAATTGGGGAGGGGGTGTTTTGAGTCCACTGACAGTTTGCTTCTGGTTTCCCAAGTTGGGTTACAGAGATTGTTGTCTCTGCCAGGGTTGAAGGATGGAGGCTTGTGATCTAAGTGGAAACTTGCTTTAAGAGGCATGGTGGTTAATATAGTCAAATATTCAATAGAGTTAAGGCTGTTCCATTTCATTTCGCTGGAAACAAGTTTTTTGAGCAAGGTCTAGAATTCATCAAGTGCCCTAACAAGCCTTAGGCAGAAAAGATCTAGTATTTAAAGCTCTGGTTCCCAGCCTCTTGCTGAGTTCCGCTTTTCTATGAGCACAGACTGGTGATTAAAAGACCCAAAATTGCTAGAAGTTAGTGAGCAAAGAGTTTCCTGGCCATCTCCCTGGAACTAGATGGAACTGCTCCCTTGCCCTGTTATATCTGGGCACCAAGGTCATACAGAGGCTGCTTCATACCACAGGGAGGGAAGGGTAAGAGTAGGAAGAGAAAATGAGTGATTGGCCCCCACATGTGCCCTGGTTTTGTAAAGCACTAAATTCACCACTGATTCCTCCCCGACAATTCCCACTTTTTCTCCTCTACAACCCTGAAAGAAGGTAGTAGATTTGAGATCTTCATAAATCTTGCCTAAGTGCAATTCAGAAGGACTTCTCTTTGGGATAGTTCAGAGAAGTAGAATAGGGAAAAATGAGAATTCCTCCTTAAACTTCTGGCAGTGAAAAGTCCCCAGGGAGAAGCAATAACTCACAGCTCTGCTGGTTGTTCTTTGAAGTGGGAGAATTTGGTATTTCCCCCCAAACCACCACCATCCCAAACAGCACTGTAATGACTCTGATGGGGAGGTTTTAGAAGGGGTGGTTGGGAAGTATATTAGCTGGTTTGCAGTGGGAACGCCAGTTGTCTGAATGACCTGCCCCTTTGAAATGCCTGCAATTTTGTTCTTCAAAGAACTGCTAAGTGGTATCTGGCTTTCAGGTATTCTGAAAACCTCTCCAGACTTTCAGCAACTTCCCTAGTTTGTGTGGAGACTGCTCATGTACTTAGAAAAGTAAAAAACCTGTAAGATCTACCACATTCTGTGCCTGTTCTGGGTGAATTCCCAGCCATGAAAGGCGTGAGTCATGTTCTATGGAGAAGGGAGTTGGCTATATCTCTCACTTTGTTGGTTAAGGATGAGGAATGATCAGGAAGGGAAGTGGACACATGCATATTTTGCAATTCAGGACCATTCCTGATGTGCCTGGGTATGTCTTGAGATGAAAAATGCTTGTGGTGTAAAAAAGAGGACAGGAAAAACATTTCTTCTGGAGTGTTCTTTGGTGAGTGGGAGGCGGAGTAGGGAAAAAGGACAAATGGCATGGAGAGAACATATGTTTTTTAAAAATGACTACTATTCTAATAGAAAAATGAAAGTTTCAATCCCAAAGCTAGTCCCAAAGCTATAAATTTTCCTAGAACCAAGAATTTATTTTCAATTTTAATTTAAAAAACTTTATTTTTTCCCCAATGTGTTCTCCAGACATCAACAGTTGACTATTAACTTCGCTTGTAGGAGTAAAGGGATAGAAGGGGAGAGAGAAGAGGCCATGAAGAAGCTTGCAACCAATTTGTAATACTGGTATGGTCCAAGAATCTAGAAATAAAAGACATTCCTGGTCATCACTCTATTATAATTAATATGATTATATTCTTAGACAGATTAAAATAATTTACATTAAAATTTTTCTTCGTCAAGCTCACCTTGTTAATCTACTTACTGGAGGGAATCCATAGTCTCACTGAAAGTTAATGAGTTCTTAGACTGAAAATTGGAGTGTGTATAATGTATTTGTAGCATTTAGCAGAACTATGTGGGAGGTTACAATGCTGTAACTATACTGATTATTTAAAAAGAAAACTATTTACAGGCTAAAATAGATGTGAATGCATTTTTTCCCATGAATAAGAAAATAAACACAATATGGTGGAAGAGGTTGTATAATCATTTGTTAAAAAATTGTTTCACTAAGGGTAAACACATTAATGTAGATATTATATCTTCCATTGAAATCCATGTTATTTTATTCAACAAGTGAGATTTGGAAAATTAAATATATTTGCACAATTGCCAATGTATACTTAAAAATCATAAAAAGGTATATTAAATTGCTTGTGTGTGTCCATTCTAAATATAGTCATTGACCATAGTTTTAGAATTAAAAGTGGGGCATATTGTCTGCTAAATAATATCATACAATAATTTATTCTGTATGCATTGCTTGAGTGTCTACTGTATGCCAGGTACTGTACTAGTTTTTGGGTATATGGTGATGAACTAGAGAGTCACAGTAACTAATCATAGAGTGGAACATTTAAAATAAAAACTGCCTCAGAAAATCTAGATCGATTGATATATAACACAATATGTTGGATATTACAAATTTTGCTATAACTGTTGATTGAATTTGACAGGTCACTTTTTTCATGTGACAAAATATCAGTATTTGCACATAGGTTTCCACATGGGTATAAAATTGTGTGCATATCTCGTGGTTTCTGAACTTTCATTCATGTTAATTCCCTGAGGCCTGCAATTTTAGAAATGGCTTACATTCCAGAAGTTTGTTTACAAGTCACTTATTTGGTGGTTGGTTTCCAAAGCCAATCAGCAAAACCTATTTAAACTATAAAGTACTTGAAATAAAGCACTGGTCTTATAATTAGAACTAACCACTAAGCTTAACAATGTATCTAAGGCTGAGTTCATTCAAAGTTCAATTTGTGGTTCTAGAAGTACATTTTTTTCTAAAAGCAGCATGGAGTTGGGAGAGGGAACATTTCCCTAATTTCAAGATAATCAAGAGAGCTATCATCAAAGTACGGACAAGTACAGGTTTTGTGGTGGACTTGGGTCTCATCAAGTCCAGAAGGGCAGTGATGCAAGGGCCCTGTGTCAGCTGGAAGACAGGAGTCAGACACTGCCTGTAATCATGAAGAATGGTAATCATATCAGGCCAGAACATATCAATTGAGAAAACCCAATCATTTCAGATAAATTAAAACAATTTTTAATTGTTTTCCCACATGAATTTGTAATCCATCTGTAGTAGTTAGGTGTAGGATACACTTTAGTGAACACTTTGTGGTGACAAGTAATGGATCTTTAAATAAAGGCACTGGCTTGGTCAAGAATAATTGTCTTTTCTGAGGAAAAACATAAAATGAGATTTTGATTTGTTACACTAGAGCAGCTTGAAACAAAGCCAGCTGAGAAATGAAAGTCTGTGCTTGAGCACTACACGGTAATTTCCCCATAAAATCTCTGTCAAGGAGAGTCTTGAATCTGACTTTTTCTTAGCTTCCCATGGCCCCTGGCCATGATGAGTATAACCACAGGGACCTTCACATTTAATGCCCTAAATGTTCTGGTTCTGAAAAGAATGCAAAGGCTATTATATAGATATATAAAGTATATATCTATATATAGTGCTAATTAAAAAAACATACAACAGCACTGGGTAATGATAAAGAATGGTAGTTATGAAATATAGGGGTGGAGTGCAAAAAACAAACCAAATGCTCAGAGTGTTTGGAGTTCTTCAATCTGAATCTAAGATCATACATGATATGAAAAAATCCTGAGGTATCTTGCTTATTCATGGCCTGGGGTATTTCAAAGCAAGAAAAAGATTATGTGTGTTTGTGAAGTATATTTGTCAGGCTCTCTGGCCAGAAAAATAGAAGCCATTTCAGGTTTTTCCAAAGTAGGAAAATTGATGTAGAGAATTAGTTACGTAGGAAATGGAAGATCTGAGAAGCCAAACATAAAATCCAGAGTGAAATTCTAGAGATTAGCAACAACAGGAACCTTAAGACCAGAGAGACACCTTAAGACTGGAGAGACAATAGGATGAAACCAGGGTCACCTAGTGGGAACTAGAACCACAGTGGAGGCTTTCCAGCTGGAGATGAGACCATACGACTGAAAATAACACAAGAAATAGAGAAAAATACCCTGGTTACTTTCTTCCTTACATCTTCATTCTAGTGCCCATGCCTTTCATTGGCTAAATCTAGATGGAAACCAGGAGGTCAAAGGAACCTGGGAAATTGTAGTTCTCTACAACCAAAACAGAGTACTGAATGCATATGAGATCAAACTGGATGTGGACTATAGATCACAAATCATTAAAATTTAGTATAATACAAAATGTTAGCAAACTACCTTGGAATTAGTAGCTCCTAATATTATCAACCATGTGTTGTTTCTATAAAGAGATGGGAAAATATCATTGAATCATCAGTGAAGTTCCTGAACTTAAATTTTATTATTTTTAATATAAAAATTATTTGTTAACATAGGCACATGAAACAAAACTCAAGTTACATAAGGAGGAGAGTCGTCTGGTCAAGATAGCAAAGTAGATAAACTTTGTGCTTACTTCCTCTCATAACTACATCAAAATTACACCTATATTATAGAACACCCATCACTGAGAACCACCTGCATATTATCTGAATAAAATTCCTATAACTAAGGATGTAAAGAAGAAGCCATAATAGGACTGGCAGGAGGGGCAGAGACCAGGGAGTGACATGTCCCACACCCACAATGTGGCAATTAAGAATTGAGAGAGATATATCTCAGCTGCAAAAGTCACCCTAAAGAGTGAGGGGGTGAGGCCTCACACCTGGATCTTCGACATGGGGCACACTGTTGGGAAAATGAGTCTCTATAACATCCAGCTTTGAAAACCGGAGGAGAATGAATCTGAAGGGAGAGGGGAGCTGCTGGAGACAAACCTCTTAAGGGGCCTATGCAGAAACTCGCTTGTTCACAAACTCATTCTCTCTAAGCTCCAGCACAGGGACAGCAGCATGAAAAGTGCCAGTGGCGTATAAGGAAAAACTAAATCGACTAACTTCAGGGCAAGGGCTGGAGGAGCAGGGGTTGGAGCAACACTCTTTGGGAATGGAAAGGCTGACAGGTGCCATCGTATCTTTGTGCAGCTCCCTTCCCACTCAACTGGCCCAGCCCAGGTGTGTGTCAAATCTATGCTCTCCATTAATCTAGCTAACACCATTGCTCCTACCCTGGTGATTTCCTGAGACCCTGTATCACCTCACTCATCTGCCTGGCCCGAGCCTTTTCCAGAGGTTTCTCCATATAATGGCTTGCTTCAGTTTATGCTGCAATTTCTCCAAATTTCTAAAAGATTCACAAACCCCAACAAGCAGTGCTGTCCTCAGTGTGTCTTGTAGCTCTTGTGAAGTGTCTTCAGGTCCAGCACAAGTAAATGACCACTCTCAACTTAAAATTATAACACCCATTATATGGCCCCAAGTCTGGTATAAGTGGTGGCTGCCTGGGCTGGGCTTAGAATGTAGCTTAAACTAAGCAGCAACAACCAAACACAAGTGGCAGTTGGCCTGATCTCACATCATGGTGCCCTCCAAAGGATCCCAAATGCAGCACAAGTGGTAGCTAACCTCAGTTTGCAGCATAGCCTCTCCCATGCACCTCCAAGCCCAGCACAAGTGACAATCAACTGTAGACCATTTTGTAGCTCTTATTAAAACACTCCAGGCCCAGTGCAAGCAGAATCTGACCTTGGTATGCACAGAAGCTTCTTGGCTTTGCAAACAGCACACCTGGTGGCCAGCTACAGAACACAACAGATGACCACCCAACCAGCTTCATAAATGCCACACTTGAAGGATAGACTCAGCTGGCACCAAAGCACCACTAAAGCAACTCCTGCTCCATGAGGTCAGCCCATGCACAACAGCTTATTGGCTGTAGTCATGGCCAGCCATCACAGCCAGTCAGCCTGAGGGGCAACCCAAACCACTGATGTGCCAACAGCAATTAAGCCTCAACTACAACAGAAGGGCATATACAACCCACACAGGTAAACCACTAGAGCACCTGGCTCAGGTGATCAGGATAACAGTGCCACTGGCCCTACAGGACATCTTTGACATAAGGCCACTCTGTCAAGACTGAGAGATGTAGCAGATCTACCTAAAATATAGAATCGAACACAGGGAGGCAGCCAAAATAAAGAGACAAAGAAACTTTTCTCACATGAAAGACATGACAAAACTTTAGAGAAAGAGCTAAATGAAATAAAGAAAAGCTCTATCAGAAACAAAGTTCAAAACATTGGTTATAAGGATGCTCAATGAATTTAGAGGAAGAATTGATGAACTCAGAGAGACCTTCAACAAAGAAATATAAAACATGGAAAAAAACACTCAGAAATGGATACCATAAAATGAAGAAAACACTAGAGGATTAAATCCTCAACAGCAGATTAGATAAAGAAAAGGATCAAATCAGTGATGTAATAGACAAAGTAGCAGAAATATCTAATTGGAACAGCAAAAATAAAAAAGAATAAAACATGGGAACAGTTTAAGGGACCTCTGAGACAACATCAAGCATACCAAAAACATATCAGAAGGGTACTGAAAAGAAAAGAGAGAGAGAAAGAGATTGAAAACCAGTTTGAAGAAATAATTATGGAAAACTTTTTTGACCTGGTGAAGGAAATAGACATACATGTCCAGGAAGTACATAGAGTTACAAACAAGATGAACCCAAAAAGGCCCACACCAAGACACATCATAATTAAAATGCCAAAGGTTAAAGACAAAGAGAATCTTAAAAGTAATTAAAGAATACTTTTTAAGTAAAAGTAAAAAGAGAAAACCAATTAGTAACATATAAGGGAGCTCCCAAAAGACTGTCAGCTGTTATCTCAGCAGAAACTTCACAGGTTAGAAGCAATGACATGAAATATTCTGAATGATAAAAAACAAGAATATACAACCAAGATTGCTCAACTCAACAGTTATCATTTAGAAATAAAGGAGAGATAAAGAGTTTCCCAGACAAGACAAAGCTAAAGGAGTTCATCACCACCAAACCAGTATTACAAGAAATGTTAAAACAACTTCCTAAAGAAAGAAAGAAAAGATAAAAAAATAGAATAAGAAAATAGAGAAAAAAAATTTTTCATTGCTGAGGGAAACCAGTAAAAGCAGTGTCTCAACCAACTAGAAAGGTAGTACAAAAGTTAAAAGACAAAAGTAAGAAGATGATGTATAATTACAATGATAAATTAAGGGATACAAACAAACACACACAAAATAAGTAAAAAAGAATGACAAAACCATAAAGATGGAGGGAGTGGATAAAAATTGTAGTGACTTTAGGATATGTCAAATTTAAGGAAACATCAACTTAAAATAGACTGCTATAAACATTACTTGGTATATATGAAGCACATGGTAACCACAAACTAAAAATCTATGAGATATACAAAAAAACAAAGATAAAGAAATCCAAATATAACATTATAGAAAGTCATGAATATAGAAAATAACAGAACAAGAGAACGAGAAAGGAATAGAGAACTACAAAAAAGTCAGAAAATGATTAACAAAATGGCAATAAATGCATTCCTATTCATAATTACCTTAAATGTAAATGGACTAAATGTTCCAGTCAAAAGACATAGGGTAGCTAAATGAGTAAAAATAAGAAGACTTGTACACATGTTGCCTACAGGAGACCTACTTCAGATCAAAAAACACAGACTGAAAGCAAAAGAAGTGGAAAAAAATATTTCATGCAAGTGGAAATATTAAGAAACAAGGGTAGCAATACTCATATAGCACAAAATAGACTTTAAAACTAAAGCTGTGTAACAAGAGACAAAGAAAGGCATTTCATAATGATAAAAGGATCAGTACAGAAAGAAGTTATAAGTCTCATAAACATTTGCTGAATGTAGGAGAACCTAAATATCTAAGAAAATATTGACAGATGTAAAGGGATATAAAACAAAACATTAATAGTAGGGGACTTTAACACCATATTAACATTTATAGGTAAACCGTTTAGACAGAAAATCAATAAAGAAACACTGACCTTATATAACACTTTAGACCAGATGGCCTTAATTCATATTTTTAGAACATTTCACCCCAAAGCGGCAGAATATACATTCTTTTCAAGTGCACATGACAAATTTTGCAGGATGGACCACATGTGAGGCTACAAAACAAGTCTCAAAAAATTTAAAAAGACTGAAATCATATCAACCAAATACTCTGATTACAATGGAATAAAACTAGAAATCAATGACAAAAAGAAAACTAAAAAAAAAAAAAAAAAAAAAAAAAAAAAAAAAAAAAAAAAAAAAAAAAAAAAAAAAAAAAAAAAAAAAAAAAAAAAAAAAAAAAAAAAACACCCCACAAACACATGGAGGGTAAAAACATGTTATTGAAAAATGAATGTGTTCACAATGAGATCAAGGAATAAATCAAAAGATACCTTGAGCCAAATAAAAATAAAAACACCATAATCCAAAAATCTCTGCAACACAGTTAAAGCTGTTCTAAGAGGGAAATTCATAGCAATACAGAAACAAAAAAATTATCAAATGAATAATTTAAACCTACAACAAAATGAAGTGGGAAAAGAAGAAAAAAAAACAAAGTACTAAGTGAGTAGAAGAAAGAAAATAATAAAGATCAGAGTGGAAATAAACAAAATAGAGTCTGAAACAATACAAAATATCAGTAACACCAAGAGCTAGTTCCTTGAAAATATAAACAAAAGATAAATCTTTAACCAGACTCATCAAGAAAAAAGAGAGATGGCTCAAATAAATCGGAAATGAAAGAGAAGTGACAACCAAAAACCACAGAGATACAAAGAATTTTAAGAAAATACTATAAACATTATAGGCTAACAAATTGTACACGCTGAAAATATGGATAAATTCCTAAGAACATGCAATCTTCCAAGCCTGAAACAAGACAAAATACAAAATCTAAACAGAATGATAACTACTAATAAAATCAAATCAGTATTCAAAAAACTCCCAACAAACAAAAGTCCCAGACCAGATGGTTTCACAGCTGAACTTTACCAAACATTTAAATAATTAACACTCATTCTTCTCAAACAATTCTGAAAAATTGGGAAGGCTCCCAAACTCACTGTATGAGTCTAGAATTACCCTGATCCTCAAAGCCAGACAGAAGAGAGAGAGAGAAAGACAGAGAGGGGGGAGGGAGAGAGAGAATGAGAGAGAATTATAAGTCAATATCACTAATAAACATAGATGCAAAAAATTCTCAAAAATTTTTAGTAAACCAAATTTAGCTGCACATTAAAAAGATCATTCACCATCATCAAATGGGATTTATTCCTGGGATGAAAGGTTGGTTCAATATCCACAAGACAATTAACATGACACATTGCATAAACAAAATGAAGGACAAAAATCATATGATTATGTCGATAGATACGGATAAAGTGTTTGTCAAAATCCAACATTCATTCACGATAAAAACCCTAAGAAAAGTGGTGATAGATGAAATATATTTCAACATAATAAAGTCCATAAATGACAAACTCCTAGGTAACATCATGCTCAAAGGTGACAATGGAAAGATTTTTCTTTTAGGTCCGGAACAAGGCAAGAATATCCACTTTCATCACTTTTATTCAACACAGTATTGGAAGTTCTAGCTAAGCAATCAAACAAACAAGAATAAATAAATAAAAAACATCGAAATAGGAAAGAAAAAAGTAAAACTGTCATTATTTGCGGATGACATGATACCATATATAAAGAACCCTAATGAGTCTACCAAAAACCTATTAGAAGTAATAAATTCAGTAAAGTAAAAAGTTGCAAAATTAATATTCATAAATCAGTTGCATTTTATATACTAATAATAAAGTACCAGAAAGACACATGAAGGAAAGAATCTCATTTTCAATTGCATCAGAAGAATGAAATATGTGTGAATACAATTTAACCAAGAAGGTAAAAGGCCTGTGTACTTGGAAAACTGTAACACATTGAAGAAATAAATTGAAGAAGATACAAATAAATGGAAGGCTACACTGTGTTCATGGATAGGAAGAATTAACACTCTTAAAATGTTCATACCACCTAAAACAATCTATAGATTCAATGCAATGCCTATCAATATACCAATGGTATTTATCACAGAACCAGAAGAAATAATCCTATAATTTACATGGAACCACAAAAGACCTGAATAGCCAAAGAAATCTTGAGAATGAACAAAGATAGAGGTATCATGCTACCTGATATCAGACTATACTACAAGACTGCAGTAATCAAAACAACATGTATTGGCATAAAATGAGATATATAAATCAATGAAACAGAACAGAGAGACTAAAAACAACTGAACTTAAAAAAAAACAAAAACAAACTAAGCAAACAACTAGAACAGGAAGAGAATCAGAAATGGAGATCACATGGAGGCTTATCAGCATGGGGGGTAATGGGGGGAAGGTACAGGGAATAAGAAGCATAATTGGTAGGTATAAAATAGACAGGGGAAGTTAAGAATAGTATAGGAAATGGAAAAGTCAAAGAACTTACATGTGCAACCCGTGGACATGAAATAAGGGGAGGGAGAATGGTGGAGGGAGGAGGGTGCAGGGTGGAGGGATATAAAAGGCAGAAAAAAATGGGACAACTGTAATAGCATAATCAAAACAATACACTTAAAAGTGGCAATGAACACATATCTGTCAACAATTGAATCTAAAAAAAAATCCCAAAATAAATGAACTAGCAAAACAGAAACAGACTAATAGATACAGAGAACATTTTCACAGATGGGAGGGAGTTTGGGGAATGGGTGAAAAGATAATGGGATTGGTAAGTACAATCTGGTTGTTACAGAATAGTCATGGGGATATAAAGTACAGCGTAGGGAATATAGTCAATAATATTCTAATAACTATGTATGGTGTCACATGGGTGTGAAATTTATTGGGGTGATTACTTAGTAAGTTGTGTAATGTCTAAGGACTGGAGTTACATCTGAGGCTAATATAATGAAGTATGCAAATGATAATTGAAAAATAAAAATGATTTAAAAATGAATAAAGAACTGACATAAGAATATGCTTAAGGATGTGACAAGTGTTAGCTACTCTCTACCACCCTTAGCCAACCTGGTTCTTTTGCCCAGAGGCAATCCCTCTGACCAGTTTGTTTTTAAATGTGTGTGTGTGTGTGTGTGTGTGTGTGTGTGTACACACCTATATATACACACACATATATATCTCCATCTATGCATATGCCCATGTCTACCTATGCTTATGTTTATATTTGTATATCAATGTATATCTTTTTCTAGACATGGAAAATATATATACCCTCCCCTCCAGCCAACCAAAGGTTGGATACCATATGCACTATTTTACTGACCTCCACGTTAGAACCAGTCAGGACCTACCAATTTAATATCTAGGATATTTCTTCTCTTTGGTAATGAAATGGGAGGGCCTGTTAGGGCACATATGTGCCTAAATTATGAAGAGCTATACATTATTATGCTTGCAGTCATCCTATGTTCAACAGTCATGTAAAGAATCCCGCCACAGCAGTAATTCAGCAGAAGTTTTGTCAGGTTTGTCAGAATGATTCAAGAGTTTGGAATGACTCAGTGGGACTTGGGTTACATAATCTCAGGTTAATCACATTGCTTGGAGCAAAGTTTAAGTTGAGGATTGAAATCCTGGAGGCTCAGTATCTCATCTGGACATTGTCAGAGTAATTCTCTGCCTAGCAACAGTGTCAGGGGCAGAAAAAGAGTCACAAATACCTCATATTTTACACCAAGATAATGTCTACATGGGTTAAAGAATTTATTTATATGTATATGTATATTTATTTGTTTATGTATACGTGCACATATATATTCAATACAAATACATATGTACATTCATACATATTATACATACACACTGGAGGAAAATGGATTTGAAAATTTCTCACATCTGTGGAGCAGGGATACTTTTACAAGCTTAGAAATGAGAGAAGAAATTTGAAAGATAAAAACAAATTGAATTGATTTAAGAACATTGATATGTTCTGCACATAAAAGTGTAAGGACACAAAAAATACAACACACTAGGAAAGTACTTTGAACAAGCAGAACAGATAAAGGGATGATATCTTAATCTTTTAACACATTCACATGAGGACATACAGCGTGGTCAAAACAAGAGTCTTGGCTCTGTTAGACTTCCTATGACGGGAAGATATATGGGCCTCAGTCTCTTTATCTGTGAAATGGTGGCAATAGTAATACTCAGTGGGGTTTTGTGAGGTTAAAATGTGATGTGTCTGACCAGTACTTAGAACAGTGTCATTTGATAAACAGTAGGAGTTAGCTATTACTATTAATAATAAATTGTTAATTAAGTAAATGGAAAATTAACCTGAACAATCAATTCACCAATGTAATTAATAAATACAAAGAATGTCCAAATTCATGATTTATTCAAGAACTATATTATTATTCTTTTGCCAAAATAGTTTTAAAAATTAACAACCAATGCTAACAAGGATGGAGTAACACCAATACACTTTTCGTGGCAATAATATTACAACTTTTTTTTTTGGTAAAGAAAATTAGCAATGTATATTAAGAGCCATAAGTGTTTAGATTCCTTTTTTACTTTGATCATTTTGCTACTTAGAATTTTTCTTAAAGATAAAATCCAAAGAGATAACATGTTATAAACTTATTTTCTGCATTATTTACAAGAACTGTTTAAAATTCAAAGCAACCAATATGTGTACCTATAAAACATTTAATTACATTCTGTTATGATGATTGGATGTATTATGTATCAGTACCAGAATGCCAAATGATAGTTATTTGCAACAAAATAGCAATTTATATCCTATGGTTATGGTTACTAAAAATATGAAATTCAAAATTACAATGATCATGTGTCAACATTCTTATCATAAATTTTTGAAATCTTGTGTTTTCCCCATAATTAGGCCCTTATTAAGAGTCTAGAAAGCAACACAAAAATAAAAATAGTTGAGTTTGGTTGATCTAATTACAAAGCAATCACTTTCTTTTTGTTTAGTCCTTTAAAATTTCTTTAGAGTAACTTTTAAATTGCAAAAGTAACACATGCTTACTGTTAAAAAAAAAAGGTAAACATTGCAGAAGTTAGAGAACAGAAAGTAAAAGTACTCCAGGAATCTGCTCCACCCCACCCATTTTCCAGTCCTGTCTCTATTTCCTCCCTTCAAATCCCATCCTTTCCTCAGAAACGACCACTTAGGGAGGTGTCTTCCTAGACACCTCTGTAAGCATCCGCACTCCGTGTCTCCATACATGCCCCACACAGGTTTTCTTATGGGATTCCTACTATTCTGCAATTTGCTTTTATGTTTTATTTAATTCCTTGTCATTTCAAATAGAATTGTCTCATTCTTTTTAATGGATGGCTACACTGTATGTCATAATATGGGCATACCACAATTTGTTAACCAAGCTAGTATTGATGAATTTTTGTGTAGTCTCCAATTTTTTGTTATTGGAGATATTGCTGAAATCCTGTACTCTTCATCATTTTCTGTGAATATTTCTTTAAGCATAGATTCCTAGAATGGATTTGCTGGGTCAAAGATTTGCACTTTCAAATTTATGATAGTCACTTCCAAACTATATGGTGACTTTATCAATTTAAATCTCCATGAAAACAGGTTTTAAAGAAAGTTGTAAAAAATAGAAGTCCTATGAAACAAACATAAGGCACAATCAAATGTGCCTACACCCAACTGATTTTCACCCCAGGAGAAGGTCATTCAGTTTTGATTTTACTCTTTGAGAAATCCTCATGAATTTAGCTGATTTGTGACTCTTCCATTTCCCCTGCCTCTTTGTTATTTTGAGAATACTTGTGATTATCATCGGTTAGAATGCCCATTTCTGGGCTTGGTCCTAGAAAATGTGTATTCATTGATGAGAGCACACTAAAGATCAATAGCTTTGTAAAGCAAGCTGTTCCTGGGTATGGCTGTGCAGGAAACCTGCACAAGTGGGCACTGACATCTAGTGTGTGCTCCACTCATCAAAAACCCTGTGCCTCGGGTGCAGGCAGAGGAAGACAGGGTTTGTCAGGAAAAATACCTCCTTTTCAAGTTTATACAAAGATGCCTTATGAAGTTTGTACAAAGATCTTAGCTGCTCTGAATATTCATGATTAAAATTTTATTGCCCTGGCTGGTGTGGCTCAGTGGATTGAGCACCAGCCTGAATCAAAAGGTCGTTGGTTCGATTCCCGGTCAGGGCACATGCCTGGGTTTCAGGCCAGGTGACCTGTTGGTGTGTGAGGGGCAATCGATTGATGTTTTTCTCAAACATTGATGTTTCTCTCAAACATTGATGTTTCTTTCCCTCTCTTTCTCCCTCCCTTCCTTCTCTCTAAAAATAGATAAAAATAAAATCTTTAAAAAAATTTATTGATTTAACTAATTCTTCAGCCTTTACTTAACTGATTCTATTGGCAGAGCACATCATATTAAAAGAGTGATAAGAATTTATATTAACAATTAGCCCTAGGATTAAAATATACATTCAGTTCAAGCATAGTTGAGCATTTGGCTATGAAGAGAAAAAGTTCTGCTGAGCTGAGCAGCCCAATGAGAATACAAGCCATTAGAAAAAACTGTAATTGTAGACAGACAGTTCAATAAGTTCCATATTATTGATTAGATTTTGGTAAATTATAAAAACTCTGATGTACCTATTTCCAAGCAATGGAATAAAATGGGGCTAAGACACATCTGGCATGTAATTGCTATGCTGTTGAGTTAGGCTCCACAGTTGAATTCTTTTTCGCAAGTCCTAATTGAGGTATTTTCAAGCAGGTGTAAGTATTGCTGTACAATGGATATCAAACAAGATCTCTCACCTCATCTGTAATTAGGCAAAATTTCAATGGTTAATTATGGATCATCTACTTTAAGAAGACATCTACACTGCACTTCATATTGTTTAAAGTAGAACATACAGAGTGTGTCTGTAAAAGCAGTCAATAGTGAACAATTAAAAGAAAATACTGAGCACAGAGATGAGGGACTGATGTAGATAGATGGGTAAGGATCTCACAAAAACAGTTAGCATGGGTTAATCCCATGGACCTAAATAACATCAAAAGGTAGGTTAGACCAAAAGGTAGGTTAGACCAAATGGAAGGAAGGAACGGGAGGGAGGGTGAGAGGATTCCAAGGACAAAAGGAAAAAGTAAGCACAGACTTACTCAGAGAAAGTGTGGTTACCTGGAATTCCCAGGGTAAGGTCATCAAATTGTTGGAATATCTTTATGAACAAGACAGATGAGTTTATAAAAGTAGGCTTTTTATTTCTGTTTAGTTTTGGTAATGGCAAGAAAGGAAGTTTGAGAGTGAAAGTGACTGGTTCTTGATGAGAGATTCTAAAATTCCACCAAATATTGTAATTCCTGGCTTTGACAGTTGGCAGGCATATTCTCGATAAGTTCCAATAAAGGTACTGATCATTATTTAATAAGGAGTGTGATATTTGCTTTGCCTTATGTGACTTTGAATCCACTAAGAGGGAAAGCGAGGGCTGGATGCAAATGGCCCACAGCTCTCAGGTTTCTTCTGGCAGCTCCCAAAACTTCGGAGTCTGTAAAGTCTCCTGTCTTTGGCTTCATGGGCAGTTTGTATCTACTAAGGCAAAATTGTCAAGCCACAATATCACAGACCAGCCTGGGTCCATGAAGGTCTGAGGCAAAAGGAGAACTTGTAAGGTATAAGCAGAATGTCAGATCAGTGGATCACGTTAGACACTTGCTACAAGGTGGATGGGGTAGGAGCTTCATGTCAGCAACAACTATGCCAAATTTCCATCTTTGAGGCTGATGGCAATAGCTTCGGGTAATAATATAAAGTGGCAAAGTAAACCCACAGGAAGCCACAGATATTCTTAAGTTATGTTTAAGCCTCAGAATCTAGCATTATTGTCAAACTACTAAATGAAATCAGTTGACAGGTAATATCAGACTGATCTCAATTATCTCATTAATTCTTTCTTTTTCCTTTCTTTTCTTTTCTTTCTTTTCAGCAAGAGTACTTCATTGAAATCAGTCTCTTCATCTCCCACTTCATTTCCTAAAAATGGAGGTAGAGTAAGAGCAATATATCTATGATATTCCTTGGTTAAATGAGTGTACGCTACATATTTTTATCTAGAAGACACATGCCCGTAGGTTAAACCCAAGATCACAAAAGATAAGCAACATTTACCATTATACAAGACAAATAGCTCAACCGCAATGACAGAAATTCATGGAGTGATTATGGTGAACTGGGCCCGTGCTAAGTGCTTTCACGTATTGCATAATGCAATCTGGACACACCCCCTTTGAAACAGAATGTAGACTTGTCTAGTCATGCATCACATAATGATATGACATTTCTGTCAACGATAGACTGCATATATGACAGTGGTCCCACAAGATTATAATGGAGATGAATTTCCCGTAAAAAAATCTAAAGCTATGTGGTTCAGGAGGAATTTTTTTTTCTCTGATGGGAGCAATATCTGTGGAGCTTGGTGATAGATCCCTGTTGCCCACAGCACCTAAATTTTGAGTGTGCAGATTACATCCCAGCTAGTCATCCACTGATATGTTTCAGCACAGAGGAACCTGTCCCCCAAGTGCTGCCTAGTCAGAGGGAGCTATAGCCCTCCCAGATTCTAGCTTCATGGCCTTCAGAGTACATCATTGCAAATTGTTCGTTGAGGACCTAAGATCCTGTATAAAGATACAGGTTTACAGGTGTTACCTTAACAAGTATTAAGTGCCACTGCCACTTTAGTAAAAACGTTTTTGTGGTAGTATGGAGACACCTTGTCCTTGCACTTTGGAATACTTTTTTAGATAAGTTTTATTTATTCCATCAATTCAATAACAGAAAGAGTTCTTGTGCCCAATACCATTAATGGAATGAAAAACAAATTTTCCAAAGTCAAAATATTGAGCCCTCAGTTCTACACCTTCTAAATCACAGGTGGCAGATACAAGGCCTGCAGGCCCAATCCAGCCCTCCACCCTGTTTTATCCGGCCTGGCACCTTGTTTCTACCTGTCGACAGTGCCAAGCTCCTTACCCCTAGTTAAGGAATAGTTACACTTATAAAGTCTTAAAATTACATTTGGCCCTTTAAAGGCAACCACGAGGCTGATGTGGTCCCCAGTGAAAATGAGTTTGACACCCCTGCTCTAAGTGTTAAACACCCTCTATTTTAATGAATACCACAAAGTTTCTCAATCTGACCACTGCTTCAACATGCAGTAGCCGCAACCACATTACCATGACAATCCTTTATGTTCCTTATCTCTCTGCCTTGATTTTTTTTATGCCTACTGAACTTCAGGTTATCTTTCACTCCCTCCTGGCAGTCACTATTATAATGATCTATGCCCACCCAGCCAGTTTCTTCTCAACATTTCCAGCCAATCCAGTCCATATTCTTGTTCATGAAGCAGCACTGGCAGCTTCAATGTTCTATTTCTGACCCTGTCGTAAGGAAGCAGGTGGAGGACTTGTGGGACACTGTTTACAAAGTGTACAGTAGTGTACAGTAAAGTCCCAGGCCTTCCCATTCACTCACCACTCACTCACTGTCACCCAGAGCAACTTTCAGTCCTGTAAGCTCCATTCATGGAAGTGCCCTATACAGATGAACCATTTTCAGCTTTCATATTACATTATTACCATACCTTTTCTATATTCACATATGTTTAGATACATGAATACTTACTATTGTATAACACTTGCCTGCACTATTCAGTACAATAACACGCTGTACAGGTTTGTAGCCTCAGAGCAATAGGCTTATACCATGTATCTTAGGTATAGTAGGAGGCTATACCACCTAGTTTTGTGCAAGTGCACTCTATGATGTTCCCATGACAAAATCACCTAATAACCCATTTCTCAGGATGTATTGTCATCATTAAGCAATGCATAATTGTATTTATTATCTTTATTATACAGTTGAGGATTCTAAGTACTGGAGAGGTTAAGGAACTTGCCAATGATCACCTATCTAGTAAATGTCAGTAACCAGGGCTCACTGAAAATTATTACACTGCATTCCCAACCTAAGGAAATCCTAACCTCAATATACTGAAGAAACAAGCTGGACCCCCTTTGGGTATCCTCATCCATAAATTCAAGCTATTGTTAAGCATCACCTTAGAAAGATAGCTTTTTCCTGTGCATGTGGAATACACATTAAACCATATGCCTAATAACATAGTGACATGAAAGAATAAACCCAGCAGTCTGCAGTCTCTGAGTCCCATTGCAGCACCGCCAAAGCACATTTAGTACTCCTGGGAAAGAACTCTCCTGCCTCAATCAGAGTTCAGTTGAAACAGTGAGTCTATAATTCATGACACACTGTGAAGGAGGAAACCACTTTATCTCTGGGGCTTGGATCCAGTGATAAGCAGCAGTACGAGTCGGTTTTTTTCTTTCCTCATAGTTGGCAGAAGCCCAATCAAACTGCCATCAGCTCCTCCCATAGCCAGAGGCTTCAAGGAACTTCTGGAGCTGAAAGAAAAAAAAAAAAAGAAAAGAAAAACTATGTCACCCAGCAGGTAGAACATGACAGGTGATAGATTATATACACTTCTGCCACAGCCTGGCTCCAGAAGTCCCTTCTGCTGAGGCTGTGTATTTTCCTCTCTCAGCTTAGTATTTTTGGATAGAACAGAAAAGAGTTAATGTAGGGTAATGCCAGCTCCACAGAGAGGAGCGTAATTCAGAATGCTATCTCCCCCTCCCTAGGCTAGGTTGCCTGGGGGTCAGCATTTGAGATACAGTTAGACTTGACCCAGCTGAACGAGGGAGTACCTTGCAACTAGCTAGTGATCTGGAAAATGTTCGTGACGCCTGCTAAGTGAAAACAGCAGTACACTCAAAATATGCACAGAAAAAGGCTAGAAGAACACATACCACAAAGTTAATAGTGGTTACTTCTAGATGGTGGGAATATGAGTGATTTCTTTCTCATTTTATTCTTTATTCAAACATTATCTATTGAGTGGCTACCATGATTGGAGCATAAGTTCTCAGTAAGTATTTTCTTTTGGTTTTTAAAACACACGTGATACATAAACATCTGTCTCTTTCGTAATAAGGAGTTAGCTATTTTTCAAAGACTTCTTTATACCTATTAAGAAAAGTTTTATCTCCTTGAAAAAAAATGCCAATGCAGAAAAATCCCAAATTTATACCCCCCCCCAAAAAAACACAAAACCTAGGTTTATTTTTCAAATGGAACCACCACATGGCGCTTTTAAACAGTATGCTCTGTAGCCCTCAATATCTGATTCAGTTTGTAATAATTTGCCTTGATAGTGAAGGAAAAGTAAATTCAAACTTTGCGTATTGGGCTAAAATTATTTACAGGCCTTTTTGTTTAGATTTTTAATCCAAGTTGGAATCAATAAATGAGAACACTAAACTATCCTGATGAAATGTCCTTCATTTCCTCACAGACACGCAGATAATGTGTTTGGAGCAGAGGTGCTCTCCTGCCTACTAACACCTCCCACAGGCTCTGCAAGTGGCACTGTCTGTGGGGACGCTGCGCGCCTGCTCCCAACCCCACTCCTCTTTCACTCTTGCAAGCCTGGCTGCTTCCCCTCATTTTTAGCTGCATTGGCTCCAATCAAGGCCAGTAGATTTTAAGGAGTGTGAGGAGGGAGGCATGATGCTGCATAGCCTGGTGTCATGTCCTAATATGAGTGCTCAATGAATAGAGTAAAATAGACCTCACCATTTTCAGAGTTAACCGTAGGACTTGAACATCAATCAGAAGGGGTTTTGGGTGCTCTGTGAGGGTGTGTAAGGTGCTCAGACCCTGCACTCTACACTTATGGGAATGGAAACAGTAAGGGATTCAGGGAAAGCAAACAAGGATCCCCCCATAACCAGGGGCAGTGGGAAGGAGAGTTAGGCCAGGTCTAATGTGCTCAGAGGAGTGTCTTGGTATGCCTTTCTGCATCCATTTCTACTTGGTTCTTATGTGGCAGGCGCTGGGCTAGCACGAAATTTGCAGGTGTGCCTCTCAAGTGGCTTACAGGGCAAGGCAAGGTAAAGCTTAGATAAATACACAAATCCCTTAATATTGGAGGGAGTAAGCTGAGGGCTGACAGAAGGAAGTGTCAACAGAAAGTTTGAGCACACAGGGGACCCTTCTTATAGGGAAAATATGTTACCTGGAGTCAATGACATTAAAAGGAGTCAAGGATTTTGACAGGCATTAAAGGGGAGAGGGATATCAGTGGATGTACCACCCTGAGCAAAGGCATGGACCTGGAAATTTGCTTCTCATTGGAGTGTGAGGTTGAGATGAGCATGGGAACACCCTGTGTGAGCATGCAGGGGGAGTGCCAGCTGTAGAACTAATATTTGTTTGTGTGTGTGTGAGTGCGTGTTCTAACTACAGAAAGAGATACATGTCCCATGGGCATTTTTTAGTTTATTTTTTAAAAACATACAATCCAGTGGTTTTTAGTACGTTCACTAGTTGTGCAACCACCACCACTATCTAATTCCAGAGCATTTTCATCATTCCAAAAAGAAATTCCACACTCACTAGCAATTTCTCCTTTCTCCCCAGCGCCTGGCAATCACTAATCTACTTTCTGTCTCTATGCATTTGTCTATTCAGGACATTTTTTGTTAATGGAATCACACAATATGTGGCCTTTTGTGTCTGGCTTCTTTCATTTAGTATATTTTCAAGGTGCATCCATTTTTTAAACATTTTGTTGAATTTATTGGGGTGACATTGGTTAACAAAATTATGTAGGTTTCAGGTATACAATTCTATAACACGTCATCTATATATTGTACTGTGTGTTCACCACCCAAACTGAAGTCTTCTTCTACCACCCTTTATCCTTACTTTATCCTCTTTTACTTCCCCACCCCTTTCCCTCTGGTAATCACCATGTTGTTGTCTGTGTCTATGAGGGGTTTTTTTTTTTTTTTTCACCTAATCCCTTCACCTTTTTCATTCAGTCTTCAAAGTCCCCTCCCTTCTGACAGTTGTCAGTGTGTTCTCTCTATCTGTGAATTTGTTTCTGTTTTTGTTTTAGTTTACATGAGTGAAACCATACTGCAATTCTCTGACTGGCTTATTTCACTTAAAATACATCCACTTTGTATCATTTTTTAGAACTGCATTCTCTTTTATGGTCAAATAATATTCCACTGTGTGCATATACCACATTTTTTATCCATTCATCAGTTCATGGACATTTGGGTTGTTTTCTCCATTTGGCTGTTATTAATAAGGCTGCTATGAGCATTTGTTTACCACAGACATCTGTCTTCGTCAGTTCAGGCTGCTAAAAAACATCATAGACTGGGTGGCTTATAAACAGAAATTTATTTCTTATAGTTCTCGAGGTTGGAGGTCCAAGATCAGGATGCCAGCATGGTTGCGTTATGGCGAGCGCCTTTTCTGGTTTGCAGGTTGCCATCTTATCTTTGTGTCCTATGGAACTTTCTGAGGTCTCTTTCATAAAGGCACTGATTCCATTCATAAAAGCTCCACCCTCACAACTAATCTCTTTTCAAAAACCTCATCTCCTAATATCATCACATTGGGGGTAAGGATTTCAACAAATGAATTTAGTAGGGGTGAGGTGACAGACATTCTATCCACAATAGAATCTTAAATAAATACATGGGAGCATCCATCAGAGTGGCTGAAGTTCCAAGTATTTTCTTTGCTACCAAAGAATTTGAAAGTCTTCCTATGGTTTCCCTCCGGCTCATCCCTCAAGAGCTTACCTAAACTTTTTGAGGACAACTTGGTTCATTTTTATTGTTGTTGTTGTTTTGTTTTTACCATCTTCAGAGTGAATCCCTTTCTGAGTTCCTGATGGGTAGTATCTTAACCTAAGATCAGGCATTGCCTCTTCATTTGATGTACAAATAAGGTTCAGGCTGCCACCTGCCTCTGTCAAGATAGTTTGTTACTTTGCAGGTGGGATTCCAGTTCTTGTGCATACTATTCTGCCCTTAGTGCTGTCTTCAAGGAGGCAGGCTTTCCATCCTGCCATAACTGGAAGAGAAAAAACTCAAAATCTTTGGCATTTTTAAACCAACATTAATGCATGAGAATGTAACCTAAACAATTATTTTAAAGAAAGAAATATTCAAAGTTATTGTTAAAAGAAACTCACTGCATAATATTCAAGACTGTACTTTGTTCTATTAGGTACATTTGTGAAATGTATGAAATATGTGAATTCCAGTCTAAGATAAGTAAATTAAATTTTTTTCTGTATGCTTTATTTATGAATTATTTAATATTTAAACTCAAAATAAAATATGACTTATTGGCTCTCTGCTAGAAAATGTATAGATTTATTTAAAGTGGGAAATTGCCAAATTAAAAAAATATAGTAAATTTTTTTCCAAGTCAATAGTTCATTGCATTTTCTTTTGATAAATGCTACTTCACTCAAAACTTGTAAATTATAGCCATGTATTAATTTTTACCAAAGGTAGCAGTGCTGTTTTACATTGATGCTTCAGTAGGGTTACTAGGTTAAATACAAATAAATTTTAGTGTGTATATATATATATATATATATATATATCCCAAATATTGGATGGTACATACATATATCAAAACTTATTCATTCTTTATCTGAAATTCAAATTTAACTGCATATAATATATTGTTTTCTTCTAAATTTGACAATCCTAGTTTCAAACTATCATTGCTCTCATCTTTTTTAAATTGAATTTATTGTGGTGACATTGGTTAATAAAACTATGTATGTTTCACATGTACAATTCTATAAAATACTATCTGTATATATTGTATTGTGTGTTTACTATCCCAAGTCAAGTCTCCCTCCACCACCATTTATCCTCCCTTTACCCTCTGCATCTCCCCCACCCCCTTTTCTTCTGGTAATCACCATACCATTGTTTGTGTCTATGAAATTTTTTCTTAACACCTTCATCTTTATTATACGGCCCTACAACCTGCTCCCCTCTGACATCTGTCAGTCTGTTCTCTATCTATGAGTTTGTTTTTATTTTGTTTATTAGTTTATTTTGTTCATTAGATTCCACATATAAGAAAAATCATATGGTACTTGTCTTTCTCTGACTGGCTTATTTCACTTAGCACAACACTATCCAGGTCCATCCATGCTGTTACAAAGGGTAAGATTTCTTTTTTCTTTTTTTTCACAGCTGAGTAGTATTCCATTGTGTAAATGTACCACAGCTTTTTCAGATACTCATCTACTGGGCACTTGGACTGCTTCTAAACTTTGGCTATTGTAAATAATGCTGTAATGAACATAGAGATGCATATATTCTGTCAAATTGGTGTTTTGGGTTTCTTTGGATATTTTCACAGAAGTGGAATCTCTGGGTCATAAGGCAGTTCCATTTTTAATTTTTTGAGGTAACCTCATACTGCTTTCCACAGTGGCTGCACCAGTCTGTGTTCCCACCACCAGTACACAAGGGTTCCCTTTTCTCCACATCCTTGCCAACACTTGTTGTTTATTGATTTATTGATGATAGCTATTCCAACAGGTGTGAAGTGGTATCTCATTGTGGTTTTCATTTGCATTTCTCTGGTGATTAGTGATGTTGAGCACTGTATAATATTCAAAACTGTATTTTTATTCTATTAGGTATACTTTTGAATTGTATCTAATATGCGAATTTGAGTCTAAGATAAGTAAATCTTGGCCTGAATCCATAAATCACTTCTTAAAACTACTCTTTCTCCTAACTTATCTTTTAACCCCCTGTCCCAAACAACAGCCCTCATCATCCCCCTACTCTCCCTCTCAATAACTATAAATGCTTCTCTCAAAATTTTCCTAAATTGTTACTTCTCTTCTTAAAACTCTATTTTGAAATCACAGCTACTGGCCTTTTCTTTCTAGTTACTTTATTTCCCAAACTACAGCCCTCCTTTTTAATAAAAAACTTCTATTTAAACAATTTCAAATAGTCTCTCTAAATCTACCCGTAGCTGTAGTCCACTCCCTAAAATCAAGAGGTTCACATGACCTGTCATTCACCAATGGGGATCAGCAGTACAGAAACCCTGGGTGTTAAGTATGCCCTATAGAGGATGTGAAAAAACATGAGAAGGTTGCTGTAGAAGGAGGTGTGGACTATGATTTAGTGCCCTCTGGATAAGCCCCAGGCTGTGGGCAGCTCCTTTCACTTGGCTGAGCTTTGATTTTCTCATCTGGCATGAACTCACAGGAGGTTCTTAGCTGTAATATTTGATGGCTTAAGTCATCAGATGAAGGACTAGGAGGAGGTGACCTCCAAACTCCTTTTAGCTCAATGTAAAATGTTAACAATATCCATGTAGTCAGGATGAAGAGGATCAGCAGAACTTTGAAAGTTTCAATTGTCTGACCAGTTACCTCCATTTCGTTCTTTACTTTGCTTGTGTAGATGAAGGTTTTGTTTGTTTGTTTTTAATCAAGGAGAAAAATAAATGGCATTTTACTGGGAAAGACATAAGACAAGTATACTTTATTTTCTCCTTTGGAACTCAAACGCCTTGATTGTATATCTGTCAGTGGGCTGCTAATGAAAACAGCTCTGGTTCCAAGAAAATAACTGTGCAAATAATGAAATCCAGAGATGTCAACTAGGAGTACAGGATGTCTCACTAGGACTGTTCTTAATTGTTCAGAAGGTATTAATGAAAGTGAAATGCCATGGTTAATAAATATTTGTTGATTGATTAAGGAACATGAATGCTGAGTACACCTGATAAAGATATCTTGGAAGCTCTTAGCTTATATACTAGGGACCAAATGTAAATGGACATGTTGATTTCAATGAACAAGTGACCTCTTCATAAAAGTTCTAAAAAATTTTCTAACTTGAAAAGAATTACATATAGAAATGTAAAACATTAAACTATACAACTTCCAGAAGAAAACTTAAGAGAAAATCTTTATGACCTTGGGCTAGGTAAAAGGTTTCCAGATAAAACTCCAAACGCATGATCCACAAAAGAAAAATTGGTATATTGGACTTCAAAAAAATGGAAAATTTTGCTGTGTAATGAATATTCTAAAGAGAATGAAAAGACAAGTTACAGACAAATTTTCATCAATCACATGTCCATCAAATAACTTGTATTTAGAATATATAAATAACCCTTAAAATTTAACAGTAAAAAAACCCCAAGCAAATAAACTAGGCAAAGGATTTGAACAGCTATTTCACAAAAAAAGATATATAGATAGAAAATTGTATTGTATATAAAAAAATTGTTCAAAACTGTAGTAATCATTAGGGAGATGTAAGTTAAAACCAGAAGATACTACTATACACTTATCAGAATGGCTAAAAATAAAAATAAAACAGACACTTCCAAGTACTGACAAAGGTATAGACAAGACAGAACTTTCATACATTGCTGGTAGAAATGCAAAATGGTATAGTTACTCTGGAAAAGGGCTTGGCAATTTCTCACGAAATAAACATACCATATGAACTCAGGATTTCTACTTTTAGGTATTTACCCCAGAGAGATGAAAATGCAGGTTCACCAAAAAACCTATATTCAAATGTTTATAACATTATATCATTATTTATAATCAGCAACAATTGAAAACTACCAACGTGTTTTTCAATGGGTAGAAAATGAACTGTGGACCATTTGTACAATGGAATACTACTCAAAAATAAGAAGAAAGAACTAAAGATATGCACAATAATAGTAATGATCTTCGATGCATTACACAAAGTGAAAGAAGCAGACTCAAAAGCTCACATAATATATAATTCAATGTATATGACCTTTGGAAAAGCCAAAACTATAAGATGAAGTTGCCAGAGCCTGGAGTTGGATAGAGGGTTTGACTCCAAAGAGGAAATATTAGGGACATTTTGGGGATGAGGAAATTATTCTGTATCCTGATTGTGATGACAGTTACATGACTACACATTTATTAAAACTTACAGAATTGTACACTAAAAAAGGGGAAGATGGTAGTTAATTGCACATAATAGAAAAAAAGTTCTGTGAGTAATGAAGGTGAAAAACATTGAGTCATCGGGCATCTATGCTAAATTAGTCATGAGGCTTTAATTTTTACTCAGAATAATCCTGCTTGTGATGTTTAACTTATAGCACATTAAGTACAAATGACCATTCGCTCATACTATATTTACATAGCAGCTAAGGTGAACCTTAAAGATATTTCCAAACACAGGGCAGCTTGCCTGTCCCAGCCAAAGCTATCTGACACCCAAGATCCTGTGACCTCGGAAGAATTATGACTGCCCAGGCAAACAAAGCTTTGATAACACCACACCCTGCACTTTTTACCTGAGCAAATGTTACCGGACCTCATGCACGTCATCTGCCTTGGTGAGCATGCTGGCCTGAATGCAGAGTCCACAGAAAGCTTCCACTACCTCCTGGACAAATCCTCCCTGACTTTGCCCCAACTGATTAGCCCCTATTCCCATGACAGGCAAGACCCACCCTGGGTGCTGCCTCTGGGCTGGGCTCACCTGTAAGAAGCCGGATTTAGTGCTTGATTTCTTTCCCTTACAAAACCTATCTGGAACCCTGTGACCATTCATTGTTTAGGAATTAAGGATCTCCTTGAGAGTCTTTTGTGTCCTTGCCAGGCTCTTGCTACTGCTGTTCCTCTGCCAGCCCAAGGCTTCCTTCTGAGGCTCTTAAGAAAATGAGAGAAAACTTCACTGCTTACATACCATACTTGACTTCTTAGTTCTTAAATTACCACTCTCCTGAAAAATCATCAAAGTCCCAGGGGATAACTTGCTGTCCAGGAGAGTTTTTGTGTTTTGGTAGCCTTCCAAATGAAGCATTAGGGCTTCATTGGAGCCCATCATATGCCTGGATAATGAATAAGTTTCAAAATATAACTAACAGAAGTTCCAGTTGATATTTCCAAGGCTAATAAAATTCACACATACATGTATGCACACACAACTTGCAATTTAGGTAAATTTCCAACTAAGACTTACTTCCACAGAAGTATTTTAGAGCACTGAAATTTTAGAATCTAGAAAGAGTCTGTGCCGTGTGCTAACAATTCACTTTTTTAGTGTCAATAAGCTCTGATTGTGCAGCAAATCACATAACCAGGAAGCCACACATTTAAATTCTGTAGGTCACTTGAGCTCCTTGCAGAAAAACTGAAGACATATGCTCTGGGGCCAGGCTCCCTGCGTGTGAGTCCCACCTTTCCACTCTTAAGTTAGTTGTAAATATTAAAGCAGTTAAAACTGGTAAAGCACTTAGCATTGTGCCTCACTGCCATCACTGAGTCCATATTAGCTGTCACCTGTAGGCTTTTGCACATTGCTTTTGGAACTTATTGGGAACAATATAAGAAATTATCACAGGAAGATGTTTTTGCAATTACTGTAAAACTGCTTTTGAAGATACTGCTTGTTTTGCCTTTCAATGTCTCCTATGGAAAATACTCTCTCGTTAAATTCAGGTTAGATCATTCAAACTCAAAAAACAAAAACAAACATATCTCTCCTTAAGAACTGGTGGGCCTCCTTTAATGAGATAAATGCAGATGAATAACTAATTTTTAATTCCTATTTTATTTTTCAGCTTTAGTTTTCAGGAAGTCAGTGTTTATGTTCACTTGCAGTAGCAGTCCTGAGTCAAAAAATAATAGTTGGATAATAACCATAATTTCTGAAAACTAATGTTTAAAAGAATTTTGGGGTGTTATTGTCTGTTTTTTATACTAGCTCCAAAACAAAAACTAAATGAGGGCTGTTACTGCTGATAAATATACCTGAAATTAATAGACAGTGTCTTTAAAACCGTTCACTATATTCCTGCCCTGACTATGACCTATGTTATATGTTCCTGGTATACACTGGATGAAAGCATAGTCTTCTGTTACAGATTTCAGCAGCTGTTAAAATTACACAGTGATTTTCCGTTCACACTGTGTAGAGTTACACTGTGGTAAATTTGCTGCTGGTGCACAAAGAGGCCTCTAGACACTGATGGGTTCTCATTAAATCAGATACATACACACAAAATACTCCGAATGACCCTTTCTCACTCTCTCTTTTTTTTTTTTTTTTTTTGTCTATACTCCAGAGCTGTATAAAATGCACAGCCAAGGCTTCCTGGGAAGGTTTCTGATTCTCTACTTCCTCATGCACGTGTGCATGGGCATAAAGCAGATCAATGGCCAGAGTTCCTAACTGGACCCCTGGCAGCACGGGCAGAGGGTAACCAAGGAGGACCCACATTGGGATTATAGTTCCTGGAGATTCCAGGTGAGCTTTATTTATAGTTTATTATCTGAACTAAAATCTCATTGAGAGAGAATGGGGATGTGATTAATAGTTTCACCAGGACTATAGGTGTAAACATATCTTAGACAAATCAGGATTTTGATTGCCTTACCTAACAGGATCAGATCAGTGGAAACTTACTAGGAATGGTTTCAAGGGCATTGGAAAGGCCTTTGGTTCAAAGTATTTCTATAGCTCCCTTTCCTCACTGATAACTTAAATTTCATCAATAGTGATTTATTCCTTTGGATTAAAGGTTTTAAATCAGAGTTGATTTCCTGCTCTGAGCCCCACCAAGGGCCATCCATCAATATCTGATGGTATTTTTCATTGTCACAACTGGGAGTGGTGTTGCTACTGGCATCTAGTGTGTAGAGACCAGGGGTGCTGCTGAGCATTCACAACTCACAGGACAGACTCCCACAAAGAATTATTCAGCCCCAAATAGTTTTGAGGTTGAGAAGCCCTGCTTTGGATTACACACTCACTGTCTGTCCTCTGGCTTCCATCTGAAGACAGAGGAGGGTCAAGGAGATGAAAAGACAAACCACAGACTGGGAGGAAACATTTGCAAAAAAACATCTGAGAAAGTACCGTTATCCAAAATATACAAAACCAAAACCAAAATCAAAACAAAACCTCTTCTAACTCAACAATAAGAAAACAAACAACCTGATTAAAAATGGGCAAAAAACCTGAAAAGACACCTCATCCAAGAAGATTTATAGATGAAAAATAAGCACATGAAAAGATACTACATATCACATGTCATCAAGGAAATGTAAACTAAAACAACAGTGGTGTCACTACTTACCTATTAGAAATGAAAAATGCAGAACACGGACAACACCAGATGCTGGAGAGGACATGGAGCAACAGGAACTCTCTTTCATTGGTGGTGGGAGTGCAAAACCATACAGCCACTTTGGAAGGCAGTTTGGCAGTTTCTTACAAAATTAAACATACTTTTAGCCTACAATCCAGCAATCACACCCCTTGGTATTTACTCAAGTGAACTGAAAACTTATACCCACAGAAAAATTTGCACATAAATGTTTATAGAAGCTTTATTTATGATTGTCAAAACTTGGAAGCAACCAAGATATCTTTTAGTAGGAGAATGGGTCAATAAACCATGGTACATCTACACAATGAATATTCAACACTAAAAAGAAATGAATTATCAAGCCATGATAGGACGTGGAGTAACCTTAACTGCACATTGCAAAGTCAATGAACTCAATCTGAAAAGTCAGTTCTAACTACATGATATTCTGGAAAAGGCAAAATTTTGCAGACAGTAGAAAGATTGATGATTGCTTAAGCATTAGGGAAGAGGGAAGGAGGAAGGAGGGAAGACAGAGCACTGAGGAATTTTAAGGCAGTGAAACTATTCTGTATGATACTGTACAGATATGGGTACATATGTCATTATACATTTGTCAAAATCCACAGAATGTATGACACCAAGAGTGAGCCACAATGTAAACTATGGACTTATGTGATAATAATGTGTCAATGTGTCATCAGTTACATGAAATGTACCACTCAGGTGGGAGGTGATAGTGATAGCAGGGGAGGCTGTGAGGACTGCAAGAGGGCAGGGGTAGAGGGGCAATCTCTGTACCTTCCACTCAATATTACTGTGAACTTGAAGCTGCTCTAAAAAATGAAGTCTATTTTAAAAAGATTCATGAGGAGAAATGCATAAGTTCCTCATACTTTGCATTGAATGATTTTATCAAATGGTAAAAGAAAGTGACAGATAAAGGGGCTGCCAAGGTAAAAATATTACTTATTTCAGAATTTTGCCTATCCTGATGCTATTATAGTGACCTGGGAGGTAGTCAGGAGATGAAGAAGTGACTGAAGCTCCCTGATGCTATGAGAGAAGTTAGAAAAATCATTTATTCATTTCACCAGCCAAATTTTATTAAGCATTTGCTGTTGGTTGAAGCCTTGGGCATTTTCCCATAGTGTAAAAGACCATTGAAACCTACTTTGTGGCCATCCCCCTACCTCCAGAGACCATCATTTAGCATGTAGTTTCTACATCGTTGGCAACATCATTAAAAAGTTGACTATGAATCAAACTCTGGATACAGCTTCTTCATGTGTGACATCAATGGTTTTATTCAATGATTATACATTCCAGCCTTCTACCTTGTGGGTAAATCTAAAATTGCAGCAGTTTTCTAAAGCTTCTGAGAGCACAGAGAATGGGAAAGCGAGAGATGTTCTACATCTTAGATCTTGAAATGAGTGGGTGAGAAGAAAGGCATTTGTCTCGAGAAACATTTCCCTTAGTGTCCTATGCCTGCCAATTATTGACATCTGTGTTCTTCTATTGTCCCAACCTAAGCTACACATCTTCCAAGTTTTTTCCAGGGTTTTTCCTGTCCCACTGACTTCAGCCTTCAGAGAAATACAGAGTGTATCCAAGCAATGGCCACTAATAGCAACCTAGTTATACCAATGACACAAAGTCCCTGTGTAGATGCCTCATAGTGGATATTGTCAGAGAGAGAGAGAATACCTAAATTGTTGGTGGAATTAATATGTGATGAATCTCAGAGAAAGTGACTTATATTCATCTTATCTTAGGCAGCTGTGGTGAGTTTTTTCCTCATTCCATCCTGAAAGACGAAAATCCTTGGTTTTCCCAAATGCAGTATAATTTTCCTGATGTAAACAGCAGAAACCACCACAATCTTGTCTCAAAGACTGGGTTCAGAAGGAATTATTTTTTCTGTGGAGTTTCAGTTAAAGCAGCTGACTGAGTATCCAGACATTTAGGATTATAACTCTCTGAAACTTTCTATTCATAATACTATATATGTATTTTTATTTATAATTTGGAGTAAGTGAAATTAATATCATTTTAGATACCATTAAGCTATATTCTCTCCCTTAAAATTTCTTCACATTATCTTCTCTTCTAAGTTTCCATATTTTAAAGTTTTAGATTCTTTTTGGTTCTGACTTGTTGCTCGTTCTTCATAAGTCTCTTTTCATTGCCTTTCTTTTGGCTCAATCTCAATCAATCTTTTGGCTCAATCTCTTTTTCATTTCCTTTATTAGAACTTCTTCTAATTATTTCTACCGTGCACTTTTCTACTTATTTCTACTGCCTTTTCACCACTACTTTCAGTGCCTGATCTCCTTCATGCAGGTCTGTGGTTTGTTCTTTGCCACCAATGACATTTCTTCTTACCTCTGAAGATTTTTTTCTTTCAAGAAGATAGAATATGAACACATAATGCGCTTTTATTTGTGGTATCTTTCTTCATCCCTTGAGTCCTCCAGTTTGGGACTCAGTATCTTTTCTCTCCTTGTCACAGATCCTATCTGTCCTGGGACTCTTTTACAATCTGTCATGATGTTAGGGCCTAATCTAATTAAGAGATAGAAAAAAATAAACACAGATGATAAGAAAAAATAATTATTAGCCACTGTTATTTGGATTTGTTAGAGGACTTACGCTCTCCTTTTGTTGGTGGGCTGGGAGGTTGGTTTACAGAGCCTCTCTTCCAGGATGCCCTCTGCAAATGTGCTTCTCCCACCTTCAGGGCGTGCTTTGGAAGAGTTTCTGGAGTAGACATTTAACAGGCAAAAATGATCTCTGAAGGAAATTAGACAATGCTGCCCCAAATATCAGAGAGCTAATAATGCAGCAGTCTGAGCAGAAGGGCAGGAATATCACAGACGGAGAGTTAAGAAATTGAGAAACAAACAAGGACTGAAATATCCTCCTGGTTAAAATAATCTAAGTGTGGATAAAAATACAGGGGCTCTGTCTGCCAGTCCCCTAGTAGTTGTGTTAAGTTACTTCTCGCATCACTTTGATGAATTTCTAATTTACTGTAGAGAAGCACGCTACACTGCCCACACAGGTCCAGCTTCCTCTTAAGAAGACTGGCTGAATGTTTCCAGACACCTAGTGTGTTAACAAAGAACAGGAAGAACTTTAGTTTGTACATAGGGATTAACAATTCAAATTTTCTGTATGGCAACCTGCAGATGTACTTTTATTTTTTATTTCAATCACACAGAAGTTAACAGTTTCAAATATTTCTTGGAAAAGGTAGGTCACTGACTTGGGATGGAAGTGTTCCCTTTTGTGTTATTTATTTGGAAGAGAATTTGCATGTACTAACTAGATTGCAAACTAGTATGTAACAAATTTATTGAGGGTTAGATGTGTGTCTTTTACATACTTATATCCTCACAGAACTTAGAACAGAACTCTACATTGTCAGCACTTAACAAATATTTGTTCAGTCAATATACCCATGAATCAATAGCAAGTTTTAGTGAAGTTGGAAAGAACCCAGAGTGATTGGTGCTTCCCAATCTGGAATGAGTGAACGAACACACGCACATGAAGGGTTCTTTCTTCCTGGATTTGCTTTTAATATAGGAGCAACAGGGTCAGCCCCTTGTTCTTGAGGTTCCAGGGGGAATCGGCACTCACAAGTCAAGTTCGTAGAGTGCTCCGAAACAGGTTGACGCCAACAAACTCTGTAAGGACGAAAGTGTATCAATTATCAGGGGCCTTCAACAATCAAGCAGGGATTTGGATCAGCCCTTGTTAAGTAACCATACTGGCAAGGCAACACAGGAGAGCCCAACAAAATCAAATACAAAGAGATCAAAATCATACGGTTTGCAAATTTGTATTACCGAATTGACATATAGGTCTGATCAGACACAATGCCATTTCTTTTCCCACAAAATCAGGTAGTATAAGGCTAAACCAAAAGAATTTCTCATTTTAGTGGTTGGGCAAATTTGGAGTTCTCAAAAGTGAACAGGGCAAAATGCTGTACTGCACAACAAAAACATGGTTAAGGAATTGATGGCATGACTCAGCAGTTCGCTTTTCCTTCCAACTTGTGTAGCCTAGTACGGATGACTAGAGAGTGACTCAGCAAGCACAGAACTAGTGAAAGGAAGTGATGTGTATTTCTTATCAACAGCAATAATCATATCAGTTTAATAGTAATGAAATGTGTTGTGTGTTGACACAACTCTAATTAAAATTAGTACTACAGTATGGACCTTGGGATTGCTTTCAGCACATTTGTTACCTGTAAGCAAGACTTGGCCTTCTTCACCACACAAATATTTACTACTGGGCAATACCAAGCACCATGCACTAGCTCCTGGTGATAAAGAAATCAAGGACGGAGAAACTGCCTTGCCATTGGGGGATTTCATGATGCCAAAACAACCTAAGGGAAGCTGAGAAATTCAATCTTACAATGGCTTTTTTATTTTTCCCTGAAAGGATAACACATACATTGGTTGGTCTAATTGACTTCCTGGCCCATCCTTGACCTCACTCCACAGCAGCCTCTGAATAGGCTGGTCATTAAGGCATGATGGTGTCACCGTCTCCAACATGACAGCATTTTCTGAAAGATCCTTTAGTGATTTAAGCAACAGGGCACAAGTTTGCTGTAAGTCTATATTGGAAACTGCTATGTCATATGCTTTTTCAAATACATTTTGATTATTTACTTAAGTATATCAACACCTAATAGCTATACAATATTTATAATATCTCCTTATTGATCCGTATATAAAAATTTAAGTCTTTAACACAGCATATTGTGGCTGAGTTTAGATATATACTGAAACAGAACACTGATTTGTCTAGCAAACACTGTCAGATTATCTTATTTATTCTCAATATCACATTATTTTTGTTTTACTTCTTTCTATTCTACTTATTTAAAATTAACTTTTTTTTTATCTTAGAAGCAACACACACAACTGAAAACTTGGAAAACAAAGGAAAGCTCAAAGGAAGCAGGTATATGTCACCCTAAACCCTGCCACAGAAACAGCTTCTGCTATGACTGGAGAGGCCTTGAGATATTTTTTATGTATGTTCATCTCATGCTGCTTGATGAAAATTGTACCACATTATATAAAACTTTGCACTTGTTTTCCTCTCTTAACAATATATTGGGGCCATTTGCTCACATCAACAAAGATTCTGTTTAATGAAAGTGTATAATTCTTAAACTGCCACATACATGCTCCTTGCTGTAGTCCAGCTGAAAGGCAGCCCCTCAAGCAAGGATTTTACCCAGACCAAGAAGCCGTTGTTTGCATTCTCAGTAGAGGGTCCTCCCCTTAGGAATGTGGAGCTGGTGATGCCAAGTGTGTCCTTGACCTTCTGGGCAGGGTGGAGAGCTCTTCTATTTTCTCAGGCTTCTGCCTGATAAGGGTGATCAAACAGCAAGATTCAAGATTTATTACTCAGGAATCTAGTTTATTTGCAGTTGTTTAGAACTTTCATTTATATCCTGATCCCTTGATCCAGCTGCTGCCTTATTTTAGGAACTTACCAACTGAAAACCATACCAATTAACAAATCCCAAAAGGCTTCAGTTTGCACCCTCTTTACAATTCAATTCTGCTTCCATTTCTTTTCTTTATTATTGTTTCTCTTCTCCTACCATATCTACTGAGTGATCAATATCAGTATTTTGCCTTCACCTAGCACTTTATTTCTTCAAAATGCATCTAAAACATGTTCATTTGTTGTTAAAAATGTAAAGCATACAGAAAATCTCAAAATTGGATTGTAGTGTGTACATTAATGGATATATATCTATATTTATCATAGTTTTATAATGTAATTTTAATCCATTTTTAAACATTTTCTCTCAAGTATGACAGTTAATGATTCTTTTTAAAAAAAATTATCCTCACCTGAGGACATTTTTTTTCTCATTGCTTTTAGAGAGAGAGAAGAATGGAGAGAGGGAGAGAGAGAGAAACATCAATTGGCTGCCTCCTCTATGCATCCAGACTGGGGATCGTAGGCACCCAGAGCAGGGATCTGGCCTACAACCTAGGTATGTGCCCTAACTGGGAACCAAACTCATGACCCTTCAGTTACAGGGTGGACACTCTAACCAACTGAGCCACACTGAGCAGAGCTCAGTTAATAATTTTTGAAGTTATTAGACCCTGAAGTTATTAGCAAGGTAACTTGGCATCTTGCTGTGTTTTCAGAGTCTAGATTTTGCCCAGAAAACCCTATATAACTGGAAACAATAAATTATTTCCAAAACATGACATGAAATAAATAGAAATAATAATAACAATAATATTTCTAATCAGTTTTTAAACATTTTCTCTTAAGTATGTCAGTTAATTTTTTCTTTATCCTCACCTAAAGACATTTTTTTCTCATTGCTTTTAGATAGAGAGGAATGGAGAGAGAAAGAAACATTGATTGGCTGCCCAGACTGGGAAACCAAAATAATAATATTTTCTGATATGTGAAAAGTATATGAAGCTTATATTTCAGTGTCATAAATAAAGTTTATTGAAATACGGCCACACTCATTTGCTTATATCATCTATGGCTGCTTTCACACTATAATGGCAGGGTTGAATATTTGGGACAGGAATCATTCGGCCTTCAAAGCCTAAAATATTCACTACCTGGCTCTTAACAGGGAAAATTCCCTCCCAACCGAGCACCACCAGAGGATGAGAGAGAAAGACCAGGAAACACCAGTCCCAGCCAACTCAGCTTGTGCCATGTGGAACAGAAACAAATTGCCCAGCTGAGCCCTCCTCAGACTCCTGACCCAAAATATCAACAGCAAAGTAAATGGCAGTTTTAAGGTACTAAGTTTGGGGCAGTTTATTATATAGCAATAGATAACTAAAAGATCTCACAATCTTACCCTACAAAAATAGAGACTATCTAAATATTTAGATGAAGAAACAGAGGCACAGGAAGATGAAATGACTTATTCGAGGTCACATAGCTGGTAAATAGAGAACTGGGGTTTTAACCCAGGTCCTTTCACTTCCTAAGCTTTATTTATGGCACAACTAAACTCATAATGTTCAACTTTTTCTATACTGTTATACATTTTATGCCCATGTCAGTCTTCATTCAACAAATATTTGTTAAGAATTGTCATCACACATAAACAGTGCACTAAGCTTTCTGGGGAAACAAGAGATAAATTCAGATGGAATCTGAAATCTGTACTTAACTGTCTACTTGCTAAGAAGATCAAGAGTTATAATAATATGATGATGTATGGAACATTCAAAGTCAAATTTAGCACACTTATTCTGAAGCTTGTGGTCCATAAAATCCTATTCTAGATAATCTAACTTTCAGAAAAAGCTCTGCATTTGATATTAATCTCAGTTTTTAGACTTTTTTTTTTAAGGAACAAGTCAGCAGTCAGTGAATACATGACTTGAAAGTTCATTCCATTTACCCACAAAATTAGATGCATGTTAGCTTTTTTAAAAAGTAAATTCAGATTTACTGTCTTTTTCCATGTTCCAAACATGTGTAGCCACACCTGAATGGAAGTTACACAGCTGGAAACCATTAGGATAGAAAAGCAATGAAAAGCAGGAAGCAGAAGCCTAGGGAAAGTGATTTTGAGGGACCAGGGTAAGGAACGTGAAGACAGGTATTAAAGGATATTCCAAGTTGTTTGCCAGTCTTTTTCTGAGGACCATAAAATCCTGTAGAGATGTAGAGATGGGTCATCTAGACTATCATCTAGATGAAAAACACTGAAGAGAAGACTGACACAGCCAAGAGTTCAAAGGACATTTCCTTGCTCATCACAGGCCTCTTTGACACCCTACTTAAGTGTGGGCTTCCTGATGGCAGAAATATGATACTCAGTCAGTGGCAGGCTGGAACTGGCTCATACCAGCTTACAAGAGCTATTGTTAAATTATCAGGAATTTTTGCAAGCCAATTGTTAAATCTTTGGTGACCTGAAGTCAGCCATAGGAGGAGTATTTACGCCGTAAAATGTCAATGATTGTATGTCAGCTATAACTACAGATACACTTTTAAAAATTTAAAAAGAAAAGAAAAAAATTATTCTAATCAAGATGTTCTGTTCAGCCTTCAGGGTAGTTGTTGGGCAGCAAGCAGCTCACCTGACAGAGGAAAGGTAGTGCCAGGAGTCTGCAGAAAAGGAATGTTTGCTGAAGGGGGAGGGAAGTGAATTTTGGCAAAGCAGGTGGAAAGAGGCATTATTTAAATATGGTGCTAGAAGAAAACTTTTTACTAATTGAAAAACTCAAAGGTAGTGTCAAAAGGATGTTTGGAGACAAAAATTAGATTCCAGTTTTATTTTATACGTAGATGAAGAACTCTTACTTTTATAGTTACATTTCTAATGTCTACCAAGGAATTTCTGAATGTAGTCTGCATGACAAGATTCCTCGTTACATGTATAATGAGAAAATCAGGGATCTTCTAATATATGCTGTTGGTTTCCTGGAGCTCTGAAATTTCTGTCTTGTAGTACTTTAGACGCCTTTCTTAAAAGTCCAGATCTTTTCTAGGATCACATTATAAAATAGATCTCAAAAATATTAAAATTTTCACTAGTTTTTAACTCTGATACTAGTTTAGTTAGATAGAGGTAGAAGCTAATGGTTCAGTGTATTGCTTCATAGTGGGTTCTGATGACCTAAACAAAGTTGTTGCTTTTTCCTCCAGATTGTTTTATGTCTATTATAGTTACTCTAAATCATCTTGAAGAAAAATAATTTTCCCTGATGTAATAAGATATGATGGTTCCAGTCACATATTGATAATACTAAGTTTTTATCTTTTTATAAAACTTGATTCAAGACATGCCATGTGCATGCTTTTTCCTCAAAAAGCTCTGTGGTTGTTTTTTTTTTTTTAATGACTTTATCAGTGAGCAAATCTCTATAAATGTATGAAATGTGAGCTAGTTGTTTCTTTCTGCCTTTTAATTGTATTTTTGAGACATTGGAAGAAAACCACAAATGTTGCCTTCCACTGAGTCCATTTTTCAAACAGACCTGGATCAATCTAGCTCCCCCAAGGCCTCAGCCTTCTGCGCTGCGGGGGCTGGTTGCTGAGGACATGGACACATCTGTAACCAAACCAGTGAGCCACAGTGGGAGCCCCAATCCATTTCTCTGAAATGAGAGCCTCTCATTCCTTTGTTCTCAATATTTCCTGGCAACGTGTCCACAAGCACATGCTATTAACAGATGGTGGAAGGCATAATTGGAATTTTTATCATAACATATCCCCCATGCTTCCATCATGCACCAAAAAAGAGAAGATGTATGGGCTAGTTCACTCTATCACAGCAGGATAAAAAACATCTACTTCAAACCTCCGAAGGCTCTCACTTCAGACTTGACTGCTCAGATGTGGTTTTCTGTCAGAAGTACAGAGCTCACTTCAGCTTTATATCAGACTTATTCATATCAGAGTCCTTTTAAGATCAGTGGTTACTGTAAGAGGGACGGGTTTCTCCATGGCTGAGGTGATCTGGTAGGTTGAGGCATACATCTGGGCGGCAGAGTTAAGGCCTGTGGGGTTGGCAGAGAGCCCTGAACTTTGCAATACAGACAACTGCACCTCAAACCCACACAGATGAAAAGGTCTCCTTTGCTCACACCCATAGTTATTTGCTGAGCAAGTGAAAAAAAAGGCAGGAATAAGTATAGAAAAGAACTTATTTGAAGAAGCTGAGAGGATTAATTTCAATTTCTTGTTGTAGATGTTCAAATCTAGTGCACGCCTTCTCAGTTCAAAGTCAAGATTGTAGGAGTCTGCTTTATAAGAGCATATATATTATATGAGTTTTATATATACAATAATTATCATGTTTTATCAGAGGAAGTTAATTCTTCCATGATGTATATATCTCTAAAGAAGGACTGTCCATAATGTTCATAAAACTCTTGTGCATTCGTGTGGCTTGCATCATCCAAAGATTTTGAGGCATTTTGTAAAAAATATCTGCTGATTGGAAATATTCCATGTTATACCCAAGATAATTAAAAATGCAAGATTGTCCTTTTGACAAATGCCAGAGCGTTGCAGTCAGTGAGGTCAATCAGTGGAGTTTGTATTTGGCAGTCAGTAGCATAGCTAACAAAGTACCACGGAAAGCTTGAAATCTCAGATGGCAGTGGTTTTAGCTGGTGGTTTGCAGCTGGGACTCACTCTGAAATCAGACAGCTAGGTTCAAATCCTTTTCCTATCAACTAAGTGACTTTGATCAAGGCACTCAATTTTTTTGAAGCCTGATTTCTTTATTTGTAAGTGGGCATGAAAATATGACCTATCATATAGGGTTGTTGTGAACATTAAATTAAATAACATATGAAAAATACTCAGCATAGTGCCTCTACATAGTATGCACTCAATAAACATTAGCTATTGTTACTTATACAAAGTGAGAAACAGGGCCAGGTGCACAGTTTTCAGGCAAAATGAAAATGTGGGGCACTTTGTTCAAAAGGCAGGAAAATCTTCTGGTAAAAATATTAAAATATAAAACTTTTATTTCATGTCCTTTCTTTCTCTCATCTTGTCATATTGTTTTTGTTGGTTTTTACTAACAGACTTTATTTTTTAGGGCAGTTTCAGGTTTACAGAGAAATCAAGCACAAAGTACTAGTACCATATACCTCTATGGTTGTTTTTTTTGCTTTCTTGGGTTCCAAATCATTGATTTGATTCTCAGTTTCATCCATTCTACTGTTCCCTGTAAGTTGTTCTTTATTTCAATTAGTGTATTCTTCATTTCTGACTGGGTCTTTTTTATGCTGCTGAGGTCCTCACTAAGTTCCTTGAGCACCCTTATAAGCAGTGTTTTGAACTCTGCATCTGATAGATTGCTTATCTCCATTTTGTTATGCTCTTTTTCTGGAGTTTTGATCTGTTCTTTCATTTGGGCCATGTTTCTTTGTCTCCTCGTTTTGGCAGCCTCCCTGTGTTTATTTCTATGTATTAGTTAGAGCTGCTTTGACTCCATGTCTTAGTAATGTGGCCTAATGTAGTAGGTGTCCAGTCCAGCAGCAACATTTCCCTTTTCACCCCCGCTGGGTACTTGAGGTGCACGCTTTGTGTGGGCTGAGTACACCTTCCTCTTGCAGTTGAGGTTTCGTTACTGTTGGTTGATCAATGGGTGTGATTTACTCAGGCCAGTCAACTGCAAGAACTAGCTGTGACCACTTACCACCAACCTCTGCCCTTCGTGGAGGATCAGCTGTGCAGGGGCAGGATGGTGGTGCTCAGTTGTGGTCTGTAGCTATCCACTGGGTGTTTTGGCTCTTGAATTTCCTGGGTGGTGCAGGCCAAGGTCAGCCCCCACCTGTATTTTGCCCAGGGCACCCTGCCTGAGCTGTAAAGCAATCTGAAATGCCTGCTATTTGTGCTGGGCTCGGAGATTCCCAGGTGAAGCCAAGCTGTGACTCTAATACGGCTGCTGCTGGGGCTCACTAAGGCTAGCTGTTGCTTGTTTGATAGGAGTTAGGAGCCAAGACCAGCCATTCTATATGGAAAAGCAGCTTGGATGGTCTTGTAAGTTGTGTGACGTAGAGCTTCTGGGAATCTCCAAGGTGCCTCCCATAATTTTATCCATCACATGTGGGTGAGGGACCAGCCCATTCCATATCTGCACCCCTCCTACCAGTCTGGGTGGTTACAGTTTATTTAGTTCCGTAGTTGTCAGACTCTATCCAACTTGATTTCATAGTTGTCATACTTCCATTCAACTCGATTTCTGACTGTTCTGAGTGATGATTGATCTATACTTTAGTTGTAATTTTGTTGTGGTTGTGTGAAGACATGAGCCTTGTCTGCCTATGCCATCATCTTGACTATAAGTGACCCAGTTTTTGATACAAGCTCCTAAATCTCTTGAAATTTCCTGGGTGACAGGAGTACTTTTTGTTCTCGTGAGGTAGCTGTTTGTTGTCTAGTGAGGTTCAGGATGGGGGCTAGTCACCTGAAAGTCCCAGCCATGAGTAGAAGGAACTTTCAATCCCATCTTCCATCCTTTAGTAAGGGAAGAGGGTCTACATATTGAGTTAATCATCCATCATGCCTACATGATGAAGTCTAAAAAAATCTCATAAGTATGGGGTTCAGAAAGTTTCTGGGTTGGTGAGCACATCCCTGTGCTGGGAGAATACTGCACCCAATCCATGAGGACAGAAGCTGCTGTGCTAAAGACCCTTCCCCAAATCTTGTCCTACACATTCTCTTCCCTTGACATGTTCATTTGTACCTTTCATTATATCCTTTAATAATAAACCAGAAGGTAATAAAAAAAGTTTCTCTGAGTTCTGTGAGCCATTCTAGCAAACTATTAAACTGAAGGTGTGGGTTGTGGGAACCTCAAATTATGGCTGATCAGTCAGAAGAACAGGTGGCAACCTGGGACTTTACATTGGCATCTGAGGTGGAAGGGAGGGCAATCTTGTGAGACTAAGTCCTTAACCTGGAGATCTGATGCTATCTCCAGGTGGATAGTGTCAAAATTGAATTAAGTTGTAGGACACCCAGATGGTGTCAGAGAATTGCTTAATGTGTGAGAAACCCATATGTGTGGTGTCAGAAGTGACGTGAATTGTGGTGGTAGTGTGACAGTAAAGGAGAAACCAGGGGAGGTGGTTCATACACTTAAATTTTCTACTGTATTATATTTTAGAAGTTTTGGGATTTTGTGTTGTACATTGCCAATGTAAGAAATGTCCAGACCTAAAGAGAATTTTCTTAAGAGTTGGAGTCAAATTGGTGACATATACTGAGGAGCAAGTTCTCAAATCTTGCAAGAAAAACAGTTTTTGCATCTTCTTTTATGCATGTGAAATTAAGGAGGGGAGGAAGAAAGATTACACGGAGGTGGAAGAAGCATGGCAGGATTGGATGACAGGTTAGCTAAGATTTTGTGTTCTCTTGGGGGTGGTTACCACTTATTTCAAAGGTGTGTTAAGCTAGATGCACAGAAACAATGGATAGGGCTTGCTTAAGGCAAAGGTAAACCTTTTACTAAAAATTTATATGCCTGGGGCATGATGACCCACCATGATCTGCCCAGTTAGGAATTTATGATCAGCTCACTCTGTGAGATTATACTCCATAGAACCCCTTTTTCTGTCCACAGCATTTAGGTCTATCATCCATTTTAAGTTAATTTTTGTGAAAGGGACAAGGTCAGAGTTTAAACTCTTCTTCTTTTTCTTTTTTTGCATGTGTACATTCAGTTTTCCCAGTACCATTTGTTGAAAAGACTGTCCTTTCTGCAGTGAATTAGCTTTGCTTTGTCAGAGATAGCTTGACTATATTTATGTGGGTCTATTTCTGGGCTCTCTAGTCTATGCCATTTTTCTCCTTGTTCTTTCACTGATACCACACTGTCTTGATAATGTAGCTTTACAGTAACTCTTGAAGTTGTATAGCGCCAGTCTTCTGACTTTGTTCTTCAGTATTTTCTTGTCTTTTCAATTTGCCAATTACCACAAAATAACTTGCTGGGATTTTGATTGAGATTAATTGAGATTACATTGACTTTAGAGATCAAATTGGGAAAAACTGACATATTGAGATGCTTAATCCATAAACATGAAATATTTTTACATTTATTTAGACCTACTTTTATTTATTAGAGTTTCATAGTTTTTCTCATATAGATATTATACATGTTTTGTTATATTTATACTTATTTGATGTCATGGTGTTTTTTTATTTGCTATTTAATATTCCAGAGTAAAATAATTAAAATTTTATTATGAATTTCACCATTCATTGTTATTCATGTAATGCCAGTTTTAAATGCATATGTGGAATCACAAAAATTATAAAATTTTTATTTCATAGATTGTGCATACATATGTGTTTTCTTCTTGCAAGAAGAGTGGAAAAGCTGTATACAATTAGTTTAACTGTTTTTATTTCACTTCTACGTACTTACACATTCTACCAAAACTTTTTGCCTTCAGCTTACTGATGAGCAAAGAAGGACTGAAAGGAAAAAGAACTATGCATTGTCCCATCTTTCCCTTTCCTTCTATGACATTCATTTCAGCATAAGTGGTTAGCTAAAATAGAGAAATAACGTGAATAACAAAGAATATGTTAACATTCTTGACTGGAGTACCATTGCCTTCTTTGACTGAGGCACATTCTGATTTAAATAGAAAGCTTAGCCTCTGAGAGCTGTCAGCACCCCTGCTTACTCAGCTGTAAATACACCGACTTTGCACTTGCATTGGGTGTTGCCAAACTCCCATGCATTGTAGGTTCACTAGAATTCCATGCCAGTGGCCATCTTGAATGTTATGCAAATGGAGTGGCAAAGAACAGTGGTGGACATACATGTATCTCTTCTGCTTATGTGCACTCTCCATTATCCCCTCATACTTCACTAGCAAAACATAAATCCAAAGATAAAATTATGAAAAATTTCAAGTTGTCTTTGAAGTCAGCCCTAATGATAACTGAGAAGCAGTGGACATACAGGCAGTACGGCTGGTCACAGAGGCATGCTAACTAACTAGAGAATAAAGAAGGCTTCAGGGGGCAAGGACATAAAATTCATCTGTGGTTCAAGAAACTATGTCCCTAAATGTAAAGTGACTGGTCAGGGTCACACAGGTAAGTAGTAAGATGGGAACCCCTTTCTCCATCGAAACAGCATTGTTGCAATTCCCTATGTGGTATTATTTTAGACTTTCTATGTCCTGGTCTTCAGGTCTGTTGGCATCCTAAAGTTTATTGAGTTTCACTTAATGCTTCTGGAAACATCCAGATTTACATACTGGGAGTCCAGCCAAAATCCAAAGCAGCTATGACTGTCACAGACATAGCTTTGGTTACTAAAACTTGTTGAAGGAGAGACGAAATTAGGATTAGTTATAGTGATTGTTTGGTGGGGGCGGATTGTATTAGGCTTTGGTCTGCTGGAAAATAGAAAAGGAGGCATCTTCCTATATGAGGGAGAAAAGTGACTGGTTTGTGTGTGTTTTAGCAACAGTTTTTGCTCTCTGAGCTAAGCTCAGATACAGAGAGAATATGAGGTTCAGAAGAAACCTGAGATATAAACTTATCCAGTTTTTAACTGTGCTCTGTGGAAACCAAGGATCCCACAGAAGGACTTTAGGGAATTCACAAATATTTAACTAAATTCTTTAAGTTACTTTAAAAACTAAGAAAATGAACATAACTTACATGTGTTATAGATAAGAGTTTGATGCAGTGGAGGAGATCACAAACTGTGATCTCTTTAATTGTCTCATAAGAAAATATTACACATTTCAACTTGTAAACAAAATAGGTATGCCCCCTTTTTCTGCTCTATGTAATGAGTGACACGTAAGACTTAGTTATATGAAAGAGTTCCCTTGCATAAAAGTAAACTTTGAAAAAACCTGATTTGTTCATCTTCTTTTATGTAAACTTCTTAGAACAGTGGCTGGATTTATAGAGATGCTCAACAAATATTAGCTATTATTATTTCCTACAGATGTAGAAATCAAGTTCCATGTTGACCAAGTGACTTTTACAACACATCCAGATATGTAGCAGCAAAGCCAGAAGCCAAAATTCTAGCCTGTGTTCTGACTCCTAGATGATTTTTTCACTCTATTGTAATTGCCTCCAGATCCCATCCCCAACAAAGTAACTAAAATTTCAAACCTGGCAGGCATGAACTATTTTTATTGTTCTGTTGATCCTACCCTCTACTTGGTCCTAGATGAAGCTTGAAAGAGAGGATAGGAGGAGGAGGGAGGGAGAAAAAAAGAGGATGAGGAATAAGAAGAGGAAGAAGGGAAGGAAGAAAACAAAGGAAAAGAAAATGAAGGAAAGAAGGAGGAGAAAGAAGAGAAGGAGGAGCAGAAAGAGAAGAAAAATGTAGAGAGGAAAAGGATAGAGGAGTTCTTTAAAATGTCTGCTTATACCAAAGCACCCCCTACCTAGGAGATGACAGCATGTGTTAAAAATACCCCCAGTTATATGTCAATCATACCTCAATAAAACATCAAAAAAATGACATAAAAGATATACCTACATTTTATTAAAAATATCCCAGATCTCAATCAAAATCTTAACAAGGTACTTTATGAATATTGACCAACTGATTATAAACTTTATATGGAGAGGAAAAAGATCCAGAATAGCCAACATGATATTTAAGGAGAAGAACAGAATTGGAGGACTGACGTTACCTGATTTCGAGACTTATTCAGAGGCTTCTGATCAAAATGGTGGCATAGTTAAGTAAGGTACTTGCATCCCCTTACAACCACAAAAAAAATTGCAACTAAACTACAGAACAACCATCATTCAAAACTGCCTGAAATCTAGCTGAATGGAAGTCCTACAACTAAGGATATAAAGAAGAGACTACATTGAAACAAGTATGAGAGGTGCAGATGTAGGACAGGCTAGTCCCATGCCCATATGAGATAAAACTCAAGAGGGATATCCCTAAAGAGTGAGGGGTCCCAGCCCCACACCAGGCACCCCAACCTAGGGTTCCAGTGTCAGCAAGTGAAGTCCCCATAACTTCTGGCTGTGAAAACCAGCAGGGATTGAGGCTAAGTGAGACTGAGGGCTTCTACAGTCCCAGGCAGTTCCTCTTGAAGGACCTGCACACGAACTTACTCAGACTCACTGCCTCTGAGCGCCAGCACTGGGGTAGCAGCATGAAAGGCACCAGAGCCATACTGCAAGGAACTGAACTGTCTGGCATTAAAGCAAGAGCTGAAGAGGCAGCTTTCTCACAGACATAAGCGATGGCAGGGACCATTATTCATTTTCTGATCCTGTTCCCAGCAGGGCTGGCAGGCAGGCATTGTATTTGAGTCTCCATCGACCTGACTATCACTGTTTGTCCAGCCCTGGTGATTCTCTGAAACCCCGCTGCAACCAACTTGCTGCTTACCAAAACTGTTTCCAATGGCTTTTCCATAAGAACAGTTTGTCTTGGCTCATGCTTCAGGCTTTCCTAAAATCTCTTGAACAAGTAGCATCTGATCTCAGCATGTCTTGTACTTCTTGCTAAGTAGCCCCAGGCCTGGCATTAATGGCAGTTGGCTTTTGTTTGCAGCTTGGCTTTTCCTTGGGTATCTCCAAGCCCAGAACAAGTAGTAGCCAGCCATCTGCAGATCACTTTGTAGCTCATGCCAGGTGGCCCTGAGCGGAACACAGGCAGTGGCTGACATTGGCCTATGCCTTCTGGGAGGCCCCAGAGCCACTGCACTCGGTGGACAGCTTCAAACCATGTTGAAGCACCTCCCAAGAGACACTTAAGGGGCAGACTCAGTGGACACCAGAGCCACACTGAAGTAAGTTCTGCTTTGTGGGGTGGGCCCCTGTATAGCTGGTCTTCCACAGGGATTGGTTGTCATGGCCAGTCCTTATAGCTGATTGGCCTGGGGGTAAATCCATCTCAGTGAGGTACCAACAACAGTCAAGATTCAACTACAGCAGGAAGGTATACACAGTTCACACAGAGGGGTGCACCTGGAGTGCACACTTGTGTGAACAAAGAGGCTGTTCCTTAGGCTCTATAGGACACCTAATATATTAGACCACTTTACCAAGCCTGGGAGACTTAGCAGCACTACTATACATAGAAACAAACACAGGGAGGCTGCCAAAATGAGGATACATGGAAACCATAAAAAAAGAACAAGTCAGAAATGAAGGATACACTAGCTGAAATGAAGAAGAGTTTGTAGGGAATTAACAGTAGAGTGAATAAAGCCAAGAATCAAAACACCAATTTAGAATATAAGGAAGCAAAAACATTCCATCAGAACAATAAAAAGAAAAAAGAATCCCCCAAAATGAAGATAGTGTAAGGAGCCTCTGAGACAACTTCAGTCATACCAACATTTGCATCATGGGGGTGCCAGAAGGAGAAGGGAGAGAGTAAGAAACTAAAGACCTGTTAAAAAAATAATGACAGAAAACTTCCCTAACCTGGTAAAGGAAAGAGACATAAAAGTCCAGGAAGCACATGTAATCCCAAACATAGTGAACCCAAAGAGGCCCACAATAGGACACATTATGATTAAAATACAAAAGTCTAAAGACAAAAACAGAATCATAAATGCAGCTAGAGAGAAGCAGTTAGTTACCTGCAAGGGAGCTCCTATAAGACTGTCCAAAGATTTCTCAACAGAAACTTTGCAGGTCAGAATTGATTGACAAGAAATATTCAAAGTGATGAAAAGCAAGGACCTCCAATCAAGATTACTATACCCAGCAAAGCTATCATTTAGAATCAAATGACATATAAACATATTCCCAGACAAAAGCTAATGGAGTTCATCACCATCAAACCAGTTAAAAGGTCTTCTTTGCGAAAAAAAAAAATCACAAATATGAACAATAAAATGGCAATAAATACATATCCATCAACAATTAAATCTAAAAACCCAAATAAATAAACAAGCAAAACAGAAACATATTTATAGTTATAGAGAACATTTTGATGATTGCCATATGGGAGAGGGATTGGGGGAATGGGTGCATAAGGAGAAGGGAATACAAATTGGTAGTTATAGACTAGGCATGGGGATATAAAGTACAACATAGAGAATATAGTCAATAACATTCTGATAACTGTATGGTGTCAGATGGGTGTGAGATTTCCCAGGCTGATCATTTAGTAAGTTATATAATGTCTAATCACTAGGGTATATACCTGAAACTAATATATTGTATATCAACTGTAATTAAATAATAAAAAATGATTTAAAAAAGACTTACTGTAAAGTTACAGTAATCAAGACAGTGTAATATTGGTAAAAGAATAGACAAATAAATAATGGAGCAGAATTGAAAGCCCAAAAATAACCCCCCCCAAAATATAGTCAAGTGATCTTGGACAAAGGAACAAAGGCAACATGATGGAGCAAACATAGTCTTTTCAACAAATGGTGCTAAAACAACTGGACCTTCATACATGTGTGTATGCATATACATACATACACACATACCTATACATATATACATATGAATACCTATATACTATAGATACATATACATGTACACATATGTGTATATATGTATATGTGTGCACACACACAAACCTTACACCCTTCACAAAAATTAACTCACAATGGATCGCAGACATAAATGTAAAGTATAAAATTCCTAGAAGTTAACACAGAAAAAAACCTGAATGACTTTGGGTTTGACAATGAATTTTTAGAAACAACACCAAAGACACAATCCATGAAAAAAAAACAATTGAAAAGATAGATTTCATTAAAATTAAATCTTCAGCTCTACATAAGACATCATTAAGAGAATGAAAAGACAAGCCACAGACTGGAAGAAAAAAGTTACCCAAGACACCTCTGAAACAAACTGTTACCTGAAAAATACAAAGTTGAGTTTCTTAAAACTTAATAAGAAAACAAACAACTTGATTTTAAAATGGACCAAATTGCCCTGGCTGCTGTGGCTCAGTTGGTTGGAACATCATCCCGTAAACTGAAAGGTTGCAGGTTCAATTTCTGGTCCGGGCACATGCCTGAGCGACGAGTTCAGTCCTGGTTGGTGCACCTAGAAGAGGCAACCAATTGATGTTTCTCATATTGATGGTTCTCTCCCTTTCTCTCTCCTTCTTTTCCCCTTTCTCCAAAATCAATAAGCATTTCCTCAGGTGAGGATTAAATAAACAGATAAATAAATAAATAAATAAATACCAAAGACCTTGACAGACACCTCTCCAAAAAAGATATACAGATGATAAATAAGCATATGAAAAGACATTACATATCATATGTCATCTGGGAAATGCAAATTAAAACAACAATGAGACATCACTATACACCATTTAGAACAATCAAAATTTGGGAGACTATTTGAAGCAACAGGAACTCTCTCTCATGCATTGCTGATGGGTATGCAAATTGATTCAGCCACTTTTGAAATTAGCTTGATGGTCTCTTACAAAACTAAACATACTCTTACCATATGAGCCAGCAATCATGCTCCTTCGTATTTACTTAAAAGACTTGAAAACTTATGTCTACACTAAAAGCTGCACAAAGATGTTTATAGCAGCTTTATTCACAATGCCCAAAACTTAGAATCAACACAGATGTCCTTCAACAAGTGAAAGAATAAACAAAGTGTGAATAATAAAATACTATTCAACACTAAAAAATGAGCTATTAAACTATGAAAAGATATTTAAAAAACCTAAATGCATATTTCTAAGTCAAAGAAGCCAATCTGAAAAGGCTAAATACATGATTCCAACTATGTAATATTCTTGAAAAGGCCAAACTATCTAGATCATAAAGCGATTAGTGGTTCCTGAGGGAGGATGAACCAGTAATGAACTGAGAGCACAGAGGGTTTTTAGGGCAGTGAGGGCACTCTGTTTGATATTACAATGATGGCTATAAATTATTATACATAACCATAGAATGCTTAACACCTAGGATGAACCTTAATGTAAACTATGGACTTTGGATGATTATGACATGTTAATGTAGGTTTATACTTAGTAAAAAAAATATACCATTCTGGTGAGCGATATGATATACTTTGATAATGGGAGAGACTATGCATGTGTGTGAACAGGGAATATTGGAGAAATCTCTGTACCTTCTCAATTTTGTTGTAAACCTAAAACTATTCTTAAAATCTTAGGAAAAATTTTTTTAATAAATTAAGAAAAAAATAACCCCAAGCGGGACAAGAGGGAGGAAATCATAATGGAATTCTGCTCTTAGAAACTCATATCACTAAGTCATCCCTAAAGCACTTGCTATAGGAGTGGCACTGTTCTAGGCACTATAAGGTTTCAAAGCGTTGTCTTTGGAGCTTAAAATCTTGTTGCAGAGACAAAACAAAAACATGTGAAAAGTTAAGTAAAAATAAAGGATATAAGTAACTTCTAAAACTATGACTTAAGTAAATGGCATTAAATGAAAATTACAAAAAAATTAAAACACTGACTCTTCTCAAGTCTAATAACTTGTTAAACCTAATAATGCTACATCAAAAATACTTGAAAAACTACTCTCTGGCCCCCACCCAATTCCTAAGGAGGTGGTAAGTGTAATGTGATGATCAAACGCACACGCTCTTGAACAAAGCTGACACTCTAACCTGCTGCCTGGGTGATCTTGAGCAAGTAACTCAACTTCTCTGTGCCTTGAAACCTCAGCTGTTAAGTAGGTAATAGTATACCTACCCAAGGAGTTGTGAGGATTCAATGAAAGGCACTTTAAACAGTGCCTGGCACTCAGTGGGGACAAAAAAGAAGTGCTTCAATAAATCATAAACTCCCAACTGCTCAGGTTATGGTGTGCAGTCACACCCCAGGCACAAACTTCTTTAGTAAAAGGCTTATCTTTACCTGAAGCAAGCCCTGTCCATTGTTTCTGTACATCTAGGTTAATACACCTTTGAAATGCCCCCTTTTCCCACTCCTTCTAATACCTGACCACTCTTTTTGACCCCTCCTTCTAAAGCAGAAGAGCACATAATGTTAACCGTCCTATAATCCCATACCCACTCAGATTTCTCCCACCTTAATATATTCTTCCTTATGTTCCCTCCTTAATTGCAAATGCATAAAAAAAAAAAAAAACAAAACCCTGCAAACTGATATTCTCTGGAGCATATGAGATCTTGCTCCCTGGCATACATCCTCAGTTTGGCTCAATTAAGCTCTTATAAAAATTCTCTACAGGTTCAGATGTTGCTTATCTTGACTTCAGTAAGGCCTCAATACATTTTAGTAGTTATTCTTTTCTTCACTCTCTTTTTCTTCTGTCATGAAAATTCAGAGTCAAAGAAATATTTAGAGGGTCCTGGTGTGCTACACCTGCACTGTCATTTTACTCTCGAGCACACTTTTTTCTGAGTCTCAGGCAATGTTGTACACAAAGGAGAAGGAAAAATATCTCCCTCATAGGTAAAGAAATGAACTAGGGACATAATTTTGTCCTTGAAGATGATAGCCCATGATTTTAAGAAAGAGAAGAGGGATAGACAGAGTGTTAGATTGTCAGGGTGATAGAAGAAAACCAATGGCAGTCAATGAAAACACCAGGTTACAGGAATAGTCTTTAAGGAAATTAGGCCTGTTGAGAGAAAGGTTCAATTTTTTTGTCATCACTAAAGCACTTGGGCTGACAGAGCAGCTGCCATCTTGAACATAGCTGACCTCTGTGCCAGAGAGAACAGAGTGCTCTGAAGACTCTCAAAACAGCAATTAAACTGCTCTGATTTATTTCATTTTCTTCAACTTTTTGCCAGAAACATTCACATAGCCTGAACCAACCAAAAAGGCTTGACAAAGTGCAGTCTGACCATGTGTCAGATTGTGGAGAGATGGAAATATCTGGTGACTAGTTCCTCTACTAAAAGCTGGAGAAAATATAAATATTTGTAGACTTCAGGTAAATTAAAGAAAAACAAACAAAAAAACCTTTCTAGATTTTTTAGCAACCAAGGCTTTTTGCTAGATCTTAATAATATATTCTCAATGTGGGACACATTGACAATGGAAATTTTCTGAGATCAGTTGAGGCTCATGAGTACAGCTGACAGGAAATGAGTTTGAACTAGCCTGGAGGTGATCAGGTACTGATTCACAATTTGCTGTTTAGCACATTAATTTTTAGGCCAAAGGACTTCCTTGTGTATAAGGGAAAATTTATCTTTTTCCTCATGAAGCCCATGGACCTTTGCTGGTTATGGCAACCATATATCCTGAATTTTCTGCGGCAATACTGATTTTAAATGTTCAACCCATTCTCCTCATAAAGGCATTTATATCTGTCAGACTACAGGTCCTAAATTTTGGTCAGAAATGTGGTCTGTCTTCCAGAGGTCCAGAAGATAGTCAGTTTGTTTAGAACCTAGAGGTCAGGGAAGAGCCCGCAGCCTCTATAAATTGATAAATGAGCTTCTGACCCCAGCCTCCAAATCTAAACACTGTGGCACTGTACACAAACGTAAAATATCCAGAAATTCCACTTACAATAATTTTGAGTCATTTATATAGCCTTTCTGAGGATGTTCTCTAAACACCCTTCCTTTCTTAATCAGATACTCTGTCTAATTATCTCCTTTAATCAATGGAGCGCCATCCTCTATATGTTGATTCACTCTTGTCCAGAATGCAATTACAATTTTTACAGGGTCATACTGGAGCTGTTCTTTATGGTACTGTTTTTCTAGACTGAGAACTCCTTCAAGGCAGGGCCTGGAAAAACAAATAAATGAGAAAAAAGTAATGACCAAAACTTTAAAAGTATTACTAAAATATTCTTTACAAATCTACATGGTAAATATTAGGAACTCAAAAATTCTTGAATAAATTTGTGCTTCACATATTCTTTCCTGATTTCCTATTTTCTACTTACATATTAAACTGATTGTTGAAAAGAACACAAACTGATAAAATGAAAAACTCTGCAAGCAAAGCTGTTTTTATAGGGAGGTTCTGTCCATGCCATACAATACTGGGCTTCTTGCTGGTAGTTTTTTGCAACAGTGATAGACCATTTGCCCAAGTTCAGCCATCTCTAACTTGCTCCCCCTTGTGGTCAGTGTGAGACATTTTTAAGGTGGCTGGTTTGGGTTTCCTTCCCTTTGTGGTTTCGAAACTTTTAGCACCATGATCTGCCTAGAGACAACAGTTTTTCATAGGTAAAAACAAAACTCAAAATCAGAATTTTAAATAGTAGACTTAGTCTAATGTGAACAACGTAGGAAGACCTAGGGAGCCAGTCCACTTTTCCCTGATCTCTTCCTTTCCTGACCAGCTCCTTTACCTTCTTCAAGAACCAGCTCAGGGCCCAGCTTATCCAGTAAGTAAGTTTTTCCTGATTTCCAGCTTTCTGGGTTTTGGCCTTCACCTGTGTCTTCCTCTATCAAGATGCCTATCACTGTGTGTATCTGCTTACCAGGTAGTCCTCTCCACTGAAGTGCAAACAACCTGGGGGTGGGGGCAAGAACTATGTCTTGCATCTCTTTATTCCAAAACTTCTTTAGTGCTGGGTACAGAATAGATGTTCACTAAATGTTTGTTGAAACAGACAGGTGGTTCTTTCCACTAAAACTTTACCCATAATGCCTTAGGTCTCAATTTTGTCATTTATAAACTTAGAGATTTTGGAGTTGAAGTCCCTAAGAGTCTGTGAATCCGGCATTAGTTTTCTTATCAAAATATTTTGTAAGGATTGCCCCCCTTTTGGCTTTCAAGTTCTTCTTTGTGGGTGCTTTTGAATACCTTTTTGGTTCTATAGGGCTGAATGCTGCATGTGATGGTGTGTTAATACTGGAGGTGGGAATGGAAAATAGCCTTGTAATTACTAGCAAAGATGGAATTGAAGAGATCTTTATGGTATAAGTAACTGTATAAATAACTCTTTTAAAGAAAAACATCTAGTCTATGAAGAGGTCAAAAGAGTTCATATTTATATATTTTACAATTTGAAGACATGCCAGCTCATGGAAAGTTCTAGAATATTTCTTCCCATTGGCCTAGAGCTCCTTTTAGTCAATTTACTCAACATATTAAGTTTTAACAACATTTAACTCAAGGACCACAAAGCATAAGTAAGTAAATACAGGCATACATCATTTTATTGTGCTTTGTTTTATTGTGCTTCACAGAAATCATGATTTTTGCAAACTGAAAACAAGACTTTCCACCAACAAAAAGGTTATGACTTGCTGAAGGCTCAGAAGGTGATTAGCATTTTTAGCAATAAAGGCATTTTTAATTAAGGTGCATATTTTATTTTTTAAAACATAGTGCTATTGCACACTTAATACACTATATAGTATAATGTAAATATAACTCTTATATCCACTTGGAAACCAAAAACTCTGTCTCACTTTACTGCAGTGGCCTGGAACCAAGCTCATAACATCTGAGAGGTCAGCCTATATTCAGTTTGTGTTCAAGACATTTGAGGATAATGAAAATGTGAAGAAAAAGTTATTAAGCTTCCCTTAACAAGTTTTAAATTTTAGATTGATTCAGTGGATCAACACTGAAAAACACATATGATTGTGAATCTAAGAATTAACAATTAATACAGATTCTGCCATGAAACAAAACTGTGTGCAAACTGTCTGAGGTCTAGAAGACACCAGAAAGTGTCTAACATGAGTTTGGCAGTGAGACCAAGCGAGAATTTGCTGTCTCATCCCGTCTCTGTTTTGGTTTTGTGGGAATCTAGGTATGTCAGAGGCAGAGAGTGCGTGGTGTGCTCAGCAGTACCGAACACTGGAACCTGTGTTCTGCTGAAGTGGGGAGCATTCAGAAGTGGCAGTGTCTGCAGAGAGAGCTCTTTCAGAACTGAGGTAAGCATTTTTTTCAACTTAAACTGAATGTGAAAGCCTATGGATACAAGTGGATATTTTTAATGAACTAATTTAAGACAGAAGAACTAATTAAAATGAATTAGTCTCCAACACATCAGAAAATAGAATTTTGAGTAAAGGAAAGAAAACAAATTTTTTTTAGATAAGAGGATCTTTGTTGTTTAGTTGGGGTTTTTATTTATTTGTTTATTTTAGAAAAGCCTCACTACTGGCTTGTAAAGATAGGCTGCTAGATTATAAAGAACCGCAGCTTGAAATGTAAAGTGGTCCGATAATGAGGCCTGTATTTACCTTTACCGCAGTCTTTCCAGGAATGCAGGTGCAGCTAAATCTGTGTGGACAAGATTACATTTGCTTCCAGTGACTCCCTGGGAAAGGGTAGCCTCATTAAGATCATGAGGACCTTGTCTTCTGAGAGATTTTATTTTTTCTAGCTAAAAAAATCTACAAAAAAAAACCCTTACCAAATATTTAACAATATTTTCTATTTATCCTTGGGAATGTCTAATAAATTGAATTACTGATGTTTTAGCATTCTAATAAATAATAAAAGGTTATTAACTTTGTGAAAACAAAGATCTGTTTCTTTTTAGCAATGTGCATATATTTCTATTTTTTGTCTGCTCCTAGAAAAATAATTGTGTATTCATATATCAAAGCCATTGGCATTTTTGTAAAGCATCTTGATTTGACAGAATGCAGTATGTTAGAGACACTCAATAAATATCTATTCACTGACTGATGGTTAACAGATATCAATTTCAGGAATATAGTGAAAATTCCATTTGGACTATAATAAGTTTACATAATTTATTTTAATCACAGTAAAAATTTTACCTAAAGTTTTTATTTTTCTTTCTTCATTTGGATTTCCTGACCTCTGAAAAGAGAAAAGTAATTTTAAGCCATAAAAAAATTTGCCTCTGAAACAATGTGATGTGTGAGATTTGCTTCAAAATATTGAGGGGGGCAGTAGGTTTTGGGAGGTGTGGAGATGAACAAGACTGGCCATGAATTGCCAATTGGTGAAGCTGAGTGATGAGTACATTGGGGTGCATTATGCTATTCTCTCTACTTTTGTATATATCTGAAAATTTTCAATATACAAAGCTAAAAAAATTGGCAAGGTAGAGATAGCTATCTGTGTGATATAGTTTCTATGTTCCTCCCAAGAGTTTCTTTTTTCCTTCTGGGCACCTTACTTCAAAGCCAAATGAGGGTAGGGGAAGCATCTCTAGGCTCCAACAATGTGATAGTGATGTTTATCTCCCTAGTCCTTGGCAGCCACTTGAAGGGTTTCTGGGAAGAGACTAAGGCTTCTAGAATAGTTGTGGTTGAGCAGCTTACCTTAGCTCCCTTCACCTTCTTTTCTGGATTGGAGGAAAATGACTTTTAGATTCAGCAATCCATGTAACTGTGGCAGGGGTGGTGGCTCTCCATTGAGGAAAGGGCTGCAAGGATCTGTTCTCCTGTTGTTCAAGGTACACTTTGAACAACTCAAATCAGCTACTGCTTCCTGAGCTCAGTTTTCACTAATTATTTTGGTAATCATGTTGGCAACTTTCCTTTTTCTTAGTCTTTGAAAAAAGCAAACACATCTGTTTATATAGCTACTAGAAGAAAGACAAGACCTCTGGCAACAGAGCTAGTGTGCCCTGTTGGTGTGAAGTGCCACTTTGCTGACCATCTAACTTGTGAGCCTTTTTTGATTGTGCTCACTTTACTCATAATGTGTTTAAAGAAAGGAGAGAAGAAATTCAAAGGTTGTTTTTGCCTTCTAAGTATTCTTTCATCCCTCCAGTGCCTTTGCTTTGCTTATATAATAATTTCAACCAGCATTAGTTTTAACCCCTTTCTCTTATTAACAAATGCTCAAATTTACATATTGTACAATGAAATCCAATATATTTCTAAGAAGTCCACTCTAAGCAGTATAGGAGGAACCTAAGGTAACACTATAATAATGCAAAAATTGGCTGTGTCAGAGTGAAATGATTAACTACTGGTTAACAGAATCAAATAATTTTCAAAGCTAGAAAGATAAAAACAGCCCCTAGAGATTATTCTGGCTAACCTTTTTACTTTATACAGTAAGGCTACTAAGGCCCCACAAAACATTGCTTTGTCTCTCTCTGAAGAGCAGTTTCACAGGGTTTGACAAGAAGATAAACTGAGCATGTGCATAATTAAAAGTTAATGACTTATAGAAGCTACAGAAAAATGAAGTTGATATCCTCAGTTTTGGTTCATGCAAGACACATACCAAGGAGTCTTAAGCTTAAGAGTTCGCTGGGAGACAATGTGATGTTTCTTGTACAGAAAAAATAGAGAAAAGTCAGCCACAAAAGGACCCAGTTCAAGAATTCAGTCAATGTGCATTTGAGAAACCAAAATATCCCTCTCATATTCAAAGAAAATAATTACTGTTAAAGTCCATTTTGTAGAAGTCTGCTTTTAATAATACTTTCTTTAGAAAAGAGACACTAAAAAATTGAAAAAATAGATTCAGCCTTAAGTCAAATATTCTTTATGAACCATACTGATAAGATAGAAATGGAGGAAGGGGGAAGGTTTTTTTGAAAAGAACCTGTAAATGGAGAACATATTATCAAGTGAAACTCATTAAATGTTTTAGTTCTGTTGAAAGAATAAAATATTTATAAGAATCACCTTTCTTCTTCTTATGAACTGTATATTATTTACAGCTTTTTAAAGCTACAGAAAGAAAATAGGAAAAGGCAATTTAAAACTGTTAACATTAGCTGATCTTTTTTTAAAACTTTGACTTATTCCAGCCACTGTCAACACACATAGACCCTTTTCCATTCTGACCAAGGGAGAGACCACTTTGAACAAGAGTGGCTTTAAACACTAGTCTTCTGGTTTGGGAGAGTGAGGAAAAAAAGAGAAAAGAAGTAAGAAGGGTAGAAGAAAGAAATTCTTTCTAACAAACCTTTAAAAGTAAGATTCTTAGAAGTATTTAACTCTCATAAACTCTGGCTCATGTGTTTGCCAAGTACTAAGAAAAAGAATAAGGAAGACTGTAATACTGGGCTATAAAGATGAAAAGAAGAAAGGCAACTGAGATAAGCCGGGGAAAGAGACAATGCCTGCGTGTAAACACTGGAGAGGGAAGCAGGTCATAAATGTCCGGATGCTGGAGCTGTGAAGCACTTGACCTTCAGTTCATCTGTGGAAGATATAAAATAAATAATACCCTACACTTATTGCTTTAATTCCAGTTGACTCAAGTGCATGAGCTTTGAGAACTGGGTCCTCTATTCCTCTAGTTGCCGATGAGAAATTTTGAACTGACTAATTTCACCATGTATAAACCTGATTATTATCTACTAGAGGGATACTCTGAGAAAATTGGATAGTTCGTGGAACTTTTAAACTAGCCACATACTGTGGACATTATTTTAAGGGCCCTGGAGCATGCTATAAGCCAATGATTGTCAAAACGTTTTTTGCACACAATCCAAAGTGAAATATGCATTTTGTATCACAACACACATGTACACACATGTCAATCTAAATTAAAATAAAAATTTCATGAAAAAATACCTTTTCTTATGAAGTATGAAAAGGAGACGTGGAAAAGCTTTGGGTGATGAGTGGCATGTACTCCCTGGCTTCTACTGACAATGACCTCCTCGGATGAAGAAGGATTTCATTTCAAGATGGAGACTCTATTTCACTCTAATCATTTCCTCCCAAATTCTGGTTTACCAGAATCAAAACCCATTAAATTGATTTTACCTCCCCAACTAAAGAATTGAAACTCAGAGTGTGAAACAAACATGAACAAATCAAGTACTGGTTGCATTTGGGGATAATGTAAGATTTGAATATATTTGATTTGAAGCCAACAGATTTTGTAGGATTCAGAAGTTACCAAATTTAAATTATTTACCATAATGTAAAATTTTAAAAATTTTGGAATAAATATTTTTTGCAGGGGAGCTCTTTTAAATGTTATACATTTTGCAATGAAAAGAATGATTTCTTAGTTCTAGGAAGTTCCAGTATGAAGTTGGGGCCTGAAATACGGAAGAAAATAGTTGAAGTGGACAATTGCAGGAAGGACTTGACAACAGCCTGGAGGCAGTAAAGAGTCTTGAAAAATTGCAAAACATTCACCATGACATTGCACTCTTACTATTGAATTTACTTTTCCAAAGGACAATGAACCCTTCTGAGAATTTCCCAATTTAGAGATCATAAAATGTTATTCCATCATTTATTAAAAGTATATTTATTGAATATCTACAGTATATCCAGAAACCCCCAAACAAGCCAAATATATAAAAAATCTGTCTTCAGCATAACTACAGTTCATTAAAGGAGATAAAAGATCAGCTAAGCACACTAACATAGAGCAGTCTTCCCCAACAAGCAGTGAGATCCTTCTCTTCACTGTCTCTCCTCACAGGGAACTCAGTTCCTCCAGTGGCAGGCTATTTCTATATTTCTATAAAGATATATTTTTAATTGCTATATTGAACAGCTCTAGTTGTTAGGAAGTTCTTTGTATTAAATTGTTTTCTTAATGACATCCATCGCCACCCTGATTTCTGTCCTCAGTAGTCATATAGTTTAATAAGAAACAAATCTGGAGTAAACTCGGCTTTACTGGATTGACATTGAGAAAGGATACACATTCCTAAGACACTAGGAAAGTCTGAGAGGGGCCCAATTCACTGGCATCTCAGTGTGAAGGAATTGCCTCCTGGACTGAATCCTAAAATAGAATCAGAACCACAGGCTATTTTAGTTGACAGAGACCCTGCTAAGACTCTTCAGCCAACTTCTGTAGTTCTTCAAATAGGAAAATGAGTTTGCAACCTAATCCACTGGAATATTTTCTAGGAAACGTGATTCTGATTTCATTAAGAACATCAGTGGGAAAATAGAGTTCACTTTTCAGAAGTTTAAGTCAACTTTGCTGAACAGTTTTCTTCCCTGAGGTTAACATTTGATACAGTTCAGCCCCTTTAATAGCCTTTAACATAAAGTTCCTTGCTTTATTATGAAGAATATGTGTAGGTAATATCCCCAATTAAGCTAAAGTTAGGAAGAACTAATACAAACAACTAATAAATTGTAGTGCAGGCTTTTTCAAACTATGCATTACTATTGTTATACTATATTCACAAGTTTACAAAGTGCATTAATAAATTTGCTTGTTTAAAGCCTCAAAATACCTTTGAAGAAAACATTTTTAAACCCTTACTTCATAAAAGGACATTAAGGAAGCATAATCTTACACATAGCAAATTAGAACAGGAAATTGGTGCAATGATTTTCTAATCTAATAACTTTATTTTACAAAACCCAAGGCATGGAAAGGTTGTGGAGTCAGGACTAGAATGTAGCAATCAGACTCTTAGAAGATTTCTTTGCTCAAGGTTCCTCACAAGTTTGCTAGAATCTTATCAGGTTCTTTTATAAGTCTCTCCAGGTTCCTCTACATATTTGTAAATGAAATCATGTTATATGCGAAGTGTTTTGCAACTTTTATTTTCTCATTTGCCTGTAACTTGGACATCTTTCTATGTTGATACCTATGTTGTGATCCCATTGTTATTTCTAAAAGGAAACATAAATGATATACCGTGGTACACTCCAGGGCAGCCCTACCTATCATTAGTGGCCAGCATCAGTCCTGACTCCTCTGTGCCCATTCACTACTGGCTTTCACATAGTTTGAAGAATTAGTCCTAGTTCTTTCTCTGTATTCCAAAAGTAGGGCAGCTGAATCTTTCAGTTCTTGAATGTAGCTAATCATGTTTCTCAACAAATCTAGAACTCAGCGAAGGCTAGAACTATGTGGTAAGCCTACTGATCTTCAGCAAGCAAGGTAAATAATCTGGTGTTTTGAGAATAAACTGAGGTCTTCCTGAGACTACCTAGGTCAGATTTGGAAGTTGACATTTGGCAACAATGGATAACTTTTGTTCTCTGATTTTCAACAAGAATTCCAACTACTGGAGCACCTATCATGGCCATTATAATCATTTTTACTCATTTGAACTAATTTAAAGGAACTCTAAGCCTTAACAATAGTCTCCAGTAGTTAACAAAGTAGAATTTCTCCCTCCATAGCATCTTCAGTCACATGAACAGTTGAGATGAATATCCTTTTGATGGGGACATAGAAATGGCTGAAAAGCACAATGATTTGATCAATGGCAAAAAATGTTGTTTTTCATTTGTTGGTGGAATTGGATGAGAAAGTATTTTGTAATTTTTTCCCCAAGTATAGTTTTGGCAAAATGAAGAATGTAAAGTGATTTCTTTTTTACATCTAACTTCAAGATAGAACATTTTCACCCCCCACGTTGTGAATTTCTGATATAATTTTCTAATATTACTCAGTTTCATGTATTGTTAATTCCTGTACCTTGCAGAAAAATGAACAACTCCGTTGAATTTAAATTAGATTTGCATAATTTTGACTCTAATGTCTAGCAAGATATTAGTCCATAGTGCTACTGTTCAATGTTTTGGGATTTGCAATACATTTGGAGGTTGAATCTCTTCTTTTGCAACATACAAGAAACCATAATAAACGTGTTTCTTCTTTTTCCTATTGTAATCAAACACCCTGAATAATATGAATAATAATAATGTAAAAATGAGGGGTACTGAGGGAAAGTGCCTAGTCAGGCTGGTCAAGTAATGAATAAGGTTGTTGGTAGTGATGATATAGTTATTTTTCCAGGGAGTCAATTTTCCTAAATTGCTAATAAATTAAATTTTTGTTTCTCTTCCATTGATGTGTTTGCTCACAGTATAATATTTGCCACCATTTAATGAAATCTAAACAAGTTTACTTTGATAATTCCCAATTATTTTTTGCAACTTTCTCAATGTATTGACTGGAAGAAATAGAATAAGATACATTTTCAGGTCTTAAAAGCCCAATTTTTATGCTATATTACTGTGATATCAAGACAAACTTTAAATTGAAATAAAACTTACACTCATATTAAAGCAGAAAACATCCTGCTCATGTTATGACATAGAGCAATGCATATTACACCACGTGGATGATTACATCACAATTAATTGTAGGGCCATCTCTGAATACGCTCATTCCAGTTTCAGCATCCCAGACCAGTCAATGTGATTTGATCTGGGTTTTCTTATTGCAAGTACATTCATGCAAACAATAGGTATTGCTTTTGATTCTCCATCCTGCTTGCAACACAACACAGACAGCCATTTTATAAAATTGTATGTGATTTCTAATGACAGCATAGCCATCTCCGGAGCTTCTGTTTTACTACTCTCAATTTTCTCTTGCACAGACAAGTTTATTGATAACATCTACATATTTGCTCTTAGATTCTTTTCTTTGATCTAAGAAACTGAATCCTGATTAAATGAAAGTAAACACTCTTAAGAGGGGTTATGTGTAAAGATGGTATCAGTCATTAACACCATAGCATAAATTGTTGAATTCAGGTAGATACCATTTATTGCTAGGCCTCTGAGGGCCTGTGTCAGGCTCAGTGACAATAAAGACATGCCCTTGAGGAACATTTGACCTTTGTTATCATTTCACTGGGCAACATTAGACAAGTTGGTTTAATTTTGGACTCAAGTTTGTCATCTATGAATTGAAGGGATTGGATTAGATTGATAGTTTTCTAAGTCTCTGGGGATTTTCAAGTTCCCCCTTTGGGAAGAGAAAGAGCCCTAAACAGAGCAGCTCTTAATTATCTTATTTATATATTAGATCTTATTTATAAGTATGCACCTCCTACTTTGTGGTTGATCTTTCTAAGTGAGAGAAAAATTTCCTGAACAACTTAGGAATTTTCACAAATAACTTCACAAATGTTACCTTTCTCTAGAAAGTACCTTTTCTGCCTTTTTTAAGAAAAAAGTTTGGTATTCAATAATTACATTGGCCACATCTCAGCCAGCAAAATGTAGTTTAAAAAATAAGTATAAGAAAAAGAATTTCTATAAAATAAGCTTATGTGATATAAACTCTAAATGCAAAATATATTATGCCCTTAGCTCTTTTCTCCAACCCCTAACTTAGAATTTTTATTAGAGTTGTTCTAAAACAACTAACTCTTTTCACAATGTCAAAAGAAATTCTAGGATACTTTCAAAAGTCCTTTAAAATATTAGGAAGTGCAAAATTACTAAATAAGGGATATGAACTGACCAAAATAGAGAAGGATATCATTTCTGTGATGCATAGATAGAATCTCTTCTTGGTTAGGAGTAAGAATGGAAAAGATTGGAGGCTATGTAGGATGAATTGCTCCTGGAATCCTTTTCATTGAGGAGCATAGGATTTGAAGCTTGAGAGAACATAATTCCTCCTCCACTCTCCCTGTACCTGTTGACACTTACGATCAGAATGAAGTCAAGTGGGGAAAATTTATAAAGGCCCCAGAGCAACTATCATAAGGATGGAGAAGATGAGTGTTGATTGTTAGTGCAGGTAGTCTTAGCTTCCTTGTGTTGGTCTTGACTGTGAGAGCATATTTGGTTGAAAGTCTGAGACAAGACATCTGTATTATCATAGGAGACAAACAGAGATCAGTGAGGCAGGAAGAGTTTCCCAGAGATTATAGGGAAGTGGGGGGGCTATAAGGGGGGCTGTGGGTAGAGCTCCCCCACATGACCTTAAACATTATATGGATTTAATTGATATTTACAGAACATTTTATCCCAAATTCTTCTCAAGTGCACATAGAATATTTTTAAAGATAGACCTCATGTTAGGACACTAAATAAATTTTAACAAATTCAAGAAAATTGAAATCATGTCAAGCATTGTCTTGGATCACAATGGCATGAAATTAGATGTAAATCACAAGAAAAAAGCTCACAAAGTATCATAAATCTCAATAAATTCAAGAAGATTGAAATTATACCAGGCATCTTCTCTGACCACAGCGATATGAAACTAGAAATCAGTGCAATACAAACTGAAAAACATTCAAACACATGGAGGCTAAGTAACATGTTATTAAACAATAAATGTGTTACCAATGAGATCAAAGAAGAAATAAAAAATTACCTGGAAAAAATTGAAAATGAACACACAACCCCAAATCTATGGGACACAGCAAAAGCAGTCCTGAGAGGGAGTTCATAGCATTATAGACCTACCTTAAGAAGCAAGAAAAATCTCAAGTAAACAATCTAACCCTATACTTAAAAGAACTAGAAAAAGAATAAGAGAAAAAGCCCAAAGTAAGTAGAAGGAAGGAAATAAGAAATATCAGAGCAGAAATAAATGACATAGAAACTAAAAAGCAAACAAACAAACAAAAAACATAAAAGATCAATGAAACCAAGAGCTGGGTCTTTGAAAAGATAATCAAGATTGATGAACCTTTAACCAGCCTCATCAAGAAACAAAGAGAGAGGAACCAAATAAATAAAATCAGAATGAAAGAGGAGAAGTAACAATTGACATCACAAAAATACAAAGGATTGTAAGAAAATATTATGAACAACTATATGCCAAAAAATGGGACATCCTGGGTGAAATGGACAAATTTCTAGAAACATACAATCTTTCAAAACAGAATCAAGAAGAATCAGAAAACCTGAGTAGCCACATAACAACAAATGAAATTAAAGCAGTATCAACTCCTGGCAAACACAAGTCCTGGATTGGATGGCTTCACAGATGAATTTTATCAAATATTCAAAGAAGAACTAACACTTATCCTCCTCAAATTTAAGAGAAAGGAAGACTTCCAAGTTCTTTATATGAGGCCAGCATTATCCTATTTCCAAAACCAGAAAAAGACACTACAAGGAAAATTATAGGCCAATATCCCTGATGAACATAGATACTAAAATTCTCAACAAAATATTAACAAATCAGATCCAGCAATACATAAAAAGATCATACACCATGATCATGTGAGATTTATTCCTTGGATGCAGGGTTGGTACAATATTTGCAAATCAATAAATGTGATATATCACATTAACAAAATGAAAGTTAAAGACACATGATCAGGGACTTCTGGCCAAGATGGAGGTATAGATAGATACACTTTGCCTCCTTGCACAACCAAAAAAAAAAAAAGGGGACAATAACAAAAATAATCAGAACTGCCAGACACATGATCAGGGACTTCTGGCCAAGATGGAGGTGTAGATAGATACACTATGCCTCCTTGCACACCCCCAAAAAATGGACAACAACAAAAAATAATCAGAGCTGCCAGAAAATCAAACTGTATGGAAGTCTGACAACTAAGAAGTTAAAGAAGAAACATTCATCCAGACCAGAAGGAGGGGCAGAGACAGGCAGAAATGGACAAGAGAGCATGTGGCAAGGTAGCAGCTGGAGGACTGGATGGTCCCACTTTTGTGTGTGGATACTGGCAGGAACAACCGGGGAGTGAGACAGACCATGCAACCCAGATCTGTCCTGCTCCCAGTTCCAGTGCAGGGAAATAAGGCTTCAATACCTCTGACTGGAAAAATCTGTAGGGGTTGTAGTGGTGGGAGAAACTCCCAGCCTCACAGGAGAGTTTGTAGGTAGAGACCCACAGGGTCCTAGATTATGCATAAACCTACCCATCTGAGAATCAGCACCAGAAGGGCCCAATCTGCTGGTGGGTAGCAGTGGAAGTGACTGAAAGCTGGCTGGGAGCTGAGCAAGTGGTGTTATTTCCTCTCCTATATACAGCACCACAATGCAGTGACCTGGGTTGCTCCACTCTGGCAAATACCTAAGGCCCTACCCCTTACCACATAACAGCTGTGATGAGACAAATATGGCCCTAATGAAAGAATAGATCAAACTCCAAAAATAGAACTAAGCAATGAAGAGATAGCTAACCTATCAGATGCAGAGTTCAAAACACTAGTAATCGGGATGCTCACAGAAATGGTTGGGTATGGTTGCAAAATGGAGGAAAAAGTAAAGGCTATACAAAGTGAAATGAAGAGAAAGGTACAGGGAACCAATGGCGAAGGGAGGAAAACTGGGACTCAAATCAACGATTTGGAGCACAAGAAATAAATAAATGTTCAACCAGAACAGAATGCAGAAAGAAGAATTCAAAAAAATAAGGAGAGGCTCAGGAACCTATGGAACAACTTTAAACATTTCAACATCTGAATCACAGAGGTGCCAGAAGGAGAAGAGAAAGAGCAATAAATGGAAAACTTAAGTTTTGGAGAACTTCCCCAGTCTGGCAAAGGAAATAGACTTCTAGGAAGTCCAGGAAGCTCAGAGAGTCCCAAAGAAGATGGATCCAAGGAATCAAACACCAAGGCACATCAGAATTACATTACCCAAGATTAAAGAGAATAAGAAAAATCTTAAAAGCAGCAAGAGAAAAGGAGATAGTTACCTACAAAGGAGTTCCCATAAGACTGTCAGCTGATTTCTAAAAAACAAAACAAAACAAAACAAAACAAAACAAAACAAAAAACCTTGCAGGCAAGAAGGGGCTGGCAAGAGGTATTCCAAGTCATGAAAGGCAAGGACCTATATCCAAGATTATTCTATCCAGCAAAACTATCCTTTAGAATGGAAGGGCAAATAAAGTGCTTCCCAGATAAGGTCAAGTTGAAGGAGTTCATCATCCCCAAACCCTTATTATATGAAATAAAGGGGACTTATCTAAGGAAAAGATGATCCAAAATATCAACAGTAAAATGACAGTAAACTCACAACTATCAACAACTGAACCTAAAAGAAACAAAAAAGAAAAACAACTAAGCAAACAGCTAGAAGAGGAACAGAATCACAGAAATGGAGATCACATGGAGGGTTATCAGTGGAGAGGGGGTAGGGGGAAAATGGGGAGAAAAGGTACAGGGAATAAGAAGCATAAATGGTAGGTACAAAATAGACAGATGGAGGCTAAGTATAGTATAGGAAATGGAGAAGCCAAAGAACTTATATGTACAACCCATGGATGTGAACTAAGCAGGGGGATATGGGTGGGAGGATGGGTGCAGGGCAGAAGGGAGTACAGGGGAGGAAATGGGACAATTGTAATAGCATAATCAATAAAATACATTTTAAAAACACATGGTCATGTCAATAGATGCAGAAAAAGCATTTGATAAAATACAGCACACATTTATGATAAAAACTCCCAGCAAAGTGGGAATAGGAGGGTCATACCTCAACCTAATAAAGGCCATATATGAAATATCTACAGTCAACCTCATACTCAATGGGCAAAAAATAAAAACATTTCCCTTAAGGTCAGGAACAAGACAGGGATGTTGGCTCTCACTGCTCTTATTCAACACAGTACTGGAAGTTCTAGCCACAAAGATCAGACAAGAAGAAGAAATAAGAGGTATCCAAATTGAAAAGGAGGAAGTAAAACTGTCATTATTCACAGATGACATGATACTGTACCTAGAACACACAAAAGACTCAACCAAAAAAATAACAGACCTAATAAAATGAATTTGGCAAAGTAGCAGGATACAAAATCTATACTCAGAGATCCATGGCACACCAATAATGAACTAACAGAAAGAGAAACTAATAAAACAATCCCATTTATTATTGCAACAATGATGACAAAAAATGAGGTACCTAAGAATAAATTTAAACAAGGAGGTAAAGACCTTGTATTTGGAAAACTATGGGACACTGAAGAAAGAAATTGAGGAAGATACAAATTAGTGGAAGCATATACTATGTTCAAGGATTGGAAGAATTAACATCATTAAAATATCCGTACTACACAAAGCAATGTGTAGATTCAACGCAATTTCTGTTAAAATACCAGTGACGTATTTTACAGATCTATAACAAAATATTCTAAAAGATTAGGAAAAATATGTTTTTATTTTACTTTCACTTATTTCTTCTTCAATGCTCTTCCCTTCTTTATGGGGGGGGGGGGACTAAAAAAAACCCTGAAATTTTTAAATAAAAAATAGTGTATTTATTCTTACATGTATAACTTCAGTCACCTTCAAAGTATTCTCCACTTGATGTAATAAACCTATTGAGAATTTTTTCTCACTGCTCAAAACAGTTTTGAACTCATTGATTTTGATGTCTTTTAGTACTTCTGCCATTTTTTGTTTCCCTTCTTCCACATTGGTTTTCTTTTGAGGACTTTTTTTCATCAGGGAAACAAACAAACAAAACAGTCACTTGAGATGAGATTGGGTGAATGAACACGGAGGGTGGGGCAGAGGGGTCATGCTGGTTTTGGTCAGAAACTGCTGAACCCTCAGCACAACGTGGGCATGTGTGCTCATAAATCATGCGTTGTGAATCTTCAAAAAAAAATTCACTGAAGATGAACTCAACCTCTCATGACAATTCCAGCTGGTACACTGACTCATACAGCTGGGTTCCTAGAATGCCCACCTAGCAGGGGAAGCCTGTATCACAAGGGGCCCACCCTCCAGAAGATAATTCTGGGGTTTTGGAGGGTCCCCCCTCATATACAGATCCAAATTTCTGAACTATACCATTTCCCTTCTCTCTATAGAATACTTTTAACATTTCTTGTAAGGCAGGTCTCGTAGCAACAAATTCCCGCAATTTTTGTCTGAGAAACTATTTATTTCTCCTTTACATTTGAAGGATAATTTTGCATGGTACAATTCTAGGTTGGTGGTTTTCTTCTCACAACACTTTAAATATTTCACTGCACTTTCTCCTTGCTTCCGTGGTTTCTGAGGAGGTTGGATATCAATTTTATCTCTGCTGTTCTATAGGTAAGGTTTTGTCACCTTTGACTTCTTTCAGTAGTTTATCTTTGATTTTCTGTTGTTTGTAAATTATACGTTTGGGTATAGTTGGGGTATTTATTTTGCTTGATATTCTCTGAGCTTCCTGGATCTGCAATTTGTTTGTGTCTGACATTAATTTTCGGATCATCCTCAGTTTTGAATACTGTTTATAAATTTCAACCATTCGAAATGATTATTTCAAATATTTAATCTGTTCCTGTCTCTCTTCCTTCTCTTTCTGGTATTTCCATTATATGTGTGTCACACCTTTTGTAGTTGTCTCACAACCCTTGGGTATTCTGTTCTGTTTTTTCAGTCTTTGTTCTCTTTGCTTTTTAGTTTTGCAGATTTGTACTGAGATATCCCCAGTGTCAGAGATCCTTGCCTAAGCATTGTCCTGTCCACTAATGAGCTTATCAAAGGCATTCATTATTTCTGTTACAGTGTTCTTGATCTCTAACCCTTCTTTTTTCATAGAATTTCTATCTCTCTGCTTATATTGTTCATTTGTTCTTGCATGCTGTCTATCTATTACTCTGCAGTAATAGATAGATTACTTAGCATGTTCATTATAGTTGTTTTAAATTCCTGGTCTGATAATTTCAACATCCTTACCATGCTGGGTTCTGATGTTTATTCTGGCTCTTCAAATGTGTTTTTTTGCCTTTTGGTGTGCCTTGTAACTTTTTATTGATAGCCAGACATAATGTAGGAAGTAAAAGGAGTTGTTGTAAATAAGCATTTAGTAATGTGCTGTGAGTTGTGGGGTTAGGGGAAGAACTTTATAGTCCTAGAATTAAGTCTCAGTCTTTTAGCCAGTCAATTCCTCTGGGCTGTGAACATCACAACTATTTCTCAGTGTTTTTCCTTTCCCCTTACGTGGGACAGAATGGGTAGCATGGGCTGGAATTGGGTATGGGCATACCTCAGAGATATTGCAGGTTTGGTTCAAGAATGCTGCAATAAAGCAAATATCACACTAAAGCAAGTTGCCCAAATTTTTTGTTTCCTAGGGCATATAAAACTTATGTTTGCACTATACTGTGGTCTTAAATGGGCCATAGCATTATGTCTTTAAATACAATGTATATGCCTTAATTAAAAAGCACTTTATTGCTAAGAAATACCAACCATCATCTGAATGTTCAGTGAGCCATAATCTTTTTTGCTGGCAGAGGGTTTTTGCCTCAATGTTGATGAAAACACAATAAAGCAAAGCACGCTCTAATAAGGTACTTCTGTATTTCCCTTCCCTCGGTCAGCTAGGCTCTGATAATGCCCCGGCAGTTTAGGCTCTGGCAAACTAGTTTCCCCCGAGGGTGGGCCTTATTGAGAGGAACAGAATGCTCTGGCATAGTTTAAAATGATTCTTTTTCCCTTCTTCTCTGGGAAACAAAAGGGGATTTTTCTCTGATAATTACTGTGAGAATCTGGTTGAATTCCTGGAGGTAAATCTTACAATATTGTGAGGGCCCCCATGACTGGGTCCCACTGGAGTTTTTAACTGTCAGGCTTGCCCCACAGAGTGGCCAGCAATTCATGAACTACAGTTTAGGTTTCCCAAACCAGGCACATTCCCATGGCTGGTTTCCACTCCTGAGTCTTTACTCCACCAAGCCATGACCCTCTGTGTCTGCCTGTCTATCTCTCCAGTATTGAGGGCAGGGGTTTTGCCTATGTCCTCCCCTCTCTTATGGATCCAAGAAAAGTTGATTTTTCAATCTGTTAAGATTTTTACTTCTTGTAGGATAGAGTGGTGGATTTGAGGCTCCTTACATACTGAACCAGCTGTAGATCTTGTTAAATGCCAGTGTCATGGAAAGAGATTTTTATTCAACTTGGAGGAATTTCAAATATATCTAAAAAACCCAGATGCCCAGTGAGTTCTAATTTTAAATATTTTGCTCCAACTACAAGAATAAGAACAAATATAAAGTATTTGGTCGGCAGGATGGATGGGTGAGGACTAAGGGAAGGTCTTGTCCTACTCCCGAAGCTACCCAGATGAGGTCCTGGCCTTCCTTTAATCTTTGCAATCCTTCTTGGAAGGGCAACATTCGTAATGAAGGGATCTAGCTTGGCTCAGGCTTGGTCCTCTATGAGGTAGTAGCTATAAAATGGATGAGTTGTTAGTAAAGATACTCGGAGGATTTGCTCTGGGTATACTGTTGTGTTATTTTTTTCTCAATAATTCTAAGGTAGGTATCCACGACCAGTTCTTTTTTATAAGTTCTAATTTTCTCATTACTTTTTTGAACAGGAAGTGATAGAGCATGATTTTCCAATTATACTGAGATTTTTTTTAAAGGCAGGCTATTCTATTGCAGAAAAAAGTCAAAGCCACAGTATTTTATATTTTTTAATAAAAAACAGCCAAAGAAATACATTCTGTGTTAACTTGATGATGCTGTATATTGCATATCACAGTGCAATTTTTTTAAACTGCTGCTAAGGCCTGTTAAAGGTTCTGCAAGCCTGTGTTGAGAGAAGGCTGTGTTCTCATGGAGAACGGAAGAGACGGTCTGATAAAATGGGCCTGTGCTTCCAAGTATAATAGCAGTGCCTTCTGATTTTGCAGTATCTCTAGTCAATGAAGCCACAAGGTGAGATCATTTGGAACATTTTATATTAACTTAGGGGAGGCTTGATAAGGGAGAGAGCAAACTTCAAAATGCAATCTGGTTTCATCAAAACCAGGGGACCATGAACCATTGTGGACTCAGAAGGAAAAGAGGACTTGGAAGAGAGTGTAATAAATGAGCCCCAGTGCTGCTGCCCTGTGATGGTTTCTATTTAATGGGAAAGTGGTGGTTCTCCAAAAACAGTAAATCTGATTAGGGATCTGCCTGGAATAGGGAGTGTACTCTGACCTCTGGGAGAGGGTTTTGCCCTCTCAGGAAGCCTCACCACATCCTATGTGTACACTGGATGACTAATATTTATTATAGAGCCATGTGATGGAACAGTGAACAAAGGTTGTCCCTGATCACCTTGAGTTTTTTCACCCAATTGCTCCTCTTATGGAATGTTACATATTGCTGGCTTCTCTTGGCAGTTTTTGAACTACCAACAAATGCTGTTTTATAAATACAGCTTAGAACCCCTGCGCATGTGTTAGGATGGCTTATCAAACATATTGCATGCTCACCCTGACCCTCAGTTCCAAAGGATTCTCGCAGCATTTCCTTTGCCACTGTGGCTGTGCTTGGGCTGGCTGTGAATGATGTCATTACACTGTTTACTTTTCTTAGTGAGGCAAAGATCTGAGTATGACGTTAGTGTCCATATTGTGTCAGGCAATCGGAGAAATCCTATGGGTGGATCTTTAGCCATGTTGCAATCGTTTACTATGAGCCTATGATGTGGCAACTCAATGAAACACACATCAGCTGTGTGCTTTGTTACTTACAACTTTTGGAAGGTTCTCTTTATCCTGGGTCCTTCCTCTTGGACTGTCTTTCTAAGTGTAGTATTTGAGCTCTACTGTTAACAAGCTGTGTCTTCCAAAAACACAAGGCAAAATAATAGACACAATTTGAAAAGAGATTAATAGAATTCTTCCTTGGCAAAGTTTTAAGACAAGTAAGCTTTGTTTATAATTGAGAGTTGAATTGCAGGTCTTCACAGCTCATTTCCATAAGCAGAAAATGCCTGGAAAGGAGGTATTTAACTAGGTGTTTTTACAATAATGTTAACATATCTCATGAACTTAGAGTAAGTTAGATACCTCTCTAACATTTCTAGAGAGGTAGAAAAAATACTCATAGAGTCTACAAAAAATGTTTAAGTCATAGATAAAGCTGAATGTTTATAATACCGTTCAACTAGATGTTGTAGAATAGACCAAAAGGCTTTCAGGAGAAGTAAATTCTATCAAAATGTTTTCAAAGTTTTTTTTTTTAGTACAATTTCATTCTGCTCTATACAAAAATGTGTTCCAAGAATTTTCATTGCATAGTCTGAGTAAGAACAATAATTTTCCACAATTACTTTTATTATAATTATGAGAAAAAATGTCCAATAAAATGTTATGGATGCCAATTAAATAAAAATTGCATTTAAGAATCCAAGGAGCATGCTGAGGCATTATTCAGCTTTGGGTTATTTAATACTTTTATATATCCTCTTTATTCCATTCACATAATAAGCCTAACAAATATTTGTTCATGCTGGTGAGAGATATTTCACATGATTTTAGCATACTCATTAGAAGCATCCATATATTTACATATTCCTGAAGGTTAATTCTGGTTTCATTGACAACTTTGGATGGCTCCATGGGATTTCCTGCAGGTGTGTTAGTCTCTTGGGGCTTTCGGCGCAACTTGCTCAGTTAAAGCTACTTTTCTGAAACATGTTCAAAACGTGTGCTTTTTTATATTATACCACATTTATATTCGAAAAGGCAAATTTACATTATATAGTTAAATATAATTTTGGATTCTCATTACAGTGTGTATTTGCCTAGAACCTATTACACTTCTTTATATAAATATTTATAGATATTAACCAAAAATTCTCTAAAATATATAAAATCTTGAACTTCAGAGATAAAAATCACCACAAATGTATTTAAGAAGTTCTTTAAAGGATTATAATCAGGAGCCCTGGCTGGTGTAGCTCAGTGGATTGAGCTTGGGCTGCGAGCCAAACACTTGCCAGTTCAATTCCCAGTCTGGGCACATGCCTGGGTTGCAGGCCAGATCCCCAGTGGGGGCCATGTGAGATGTTTCTCTCCTTCTCTTTCTCCCTCCCTTCCCCTCTGTCTAAATAAATAAATAAAATCTTTAAAAAAAGGATTATAATCACTAGCCTAAGGGACTCTATGACCCCCAGCTCCCAGACTGCCCTTAGGCACTTCCTGGTGGGGAACTCACCTTTCATGATAACTCTCCCAACTTTATGCAGCTTTCAGAGGAAATTTCTGGTTTACTTTGGTCAAAGTTTTAACCTTTCTGGGTCTCATTTTTTTAACTTGTAAAAGTGTTCAAGACATTTCTTGCATTCCTACTATGCATCAGGCAACCCCAAATATTTGGAGCTGGGAAACCAAGGCAGGGTACAAATAAACAAATAGTTAAACTGAAAATAATAAGGTGCACAGAAACTTTGGCCTTTGAGGATATAAAGTTGAAGGAAACAATAGTCTAAAAGGAGAGACTGGGATCTATACCATGAAAACAATACAATGAATAATTTAATAAGGTAGAAGGAATTCTGGAAACACGGAGAGTACTGCTATTTTCTCTTTTAGCAGCTCCCTCCCACCAAACTCAAGGTGCTGATTTCCTAAAAACAAAACAAACAAACAAACAAAAGAAAACCTGTAATGGCCACACTCTGTGGATCAGGTGGCTCCTATCGCACTCTATCCAGCATCATAGACTGTAAACTCCTGTGGTAGCAGGGCCCCATCTATTTTGTTCATCCTTTTTCCCCCACATCACTGAGCTCAAAACCTGGAAACCCCCAATAAGTACTTGCTGAATAAGTTCATAAATGAACCATATCCAGAAGCTAATGGGGAACTACAAAAAGAAGTTATATACATTAGTCATGTTCTTCCCTTTCTTTATTACTCCATCTGGAAACATAATTCTGGTAGCAGTGGGGACATGGATCAAAGAAGACTTGAGTTAATGTGGCCGTGCAGGAGGGTATTGCAGTAATTCAAGTAAGGACTGATAATGGTGTAAAATAAGGTGATGCCCAGGATGCTACAGGCATGTAGTTTTGATGACAGACTGGGTATAAGGTGGGGAGTGAGGGACTGAAAGAAGTTGAGGATTGCTTTCTGAGTTCTGCTTTTGTATTTCTGATCAAAATAAGGCACATGGGATAAGGAAGAGTTTCTAAAGGAATACCGTGAGTCCAACTTTGGAAATGTCCTAAATTTGTGAAAGTAAGGTGGGGAGACCCCCACTGGGCACTCATTGCGTGAGGTCTGGAGCTGACACAGTAGACATTATTGTTGACTCCCAACACCTATTCCACTCCTTTCTCAATGTGACTCGGGAAATTCACATCTCAAAGATCAGCCTAAGTGATACAAAAGTACTGATCTATACGTAATCTTACTTGCCAGTAATTGGTTCAGGAATAGGCATGTTATCCGATTTCCATCAGTGAAAGTCACAAGAGGTCTGGGAAAGGTGTGGGAATCCAGGCTTTCTCTGCTCCAGTGGATTTGGATGAGGAAGCTTGCAGTCCTGGTGATCCTGACAACATCCCTACAGTCACAAAGATACCCAGACACAGGATTAGGTCAACCCTGTGGATGGCAGAGCAAAAACAGAGAGAATCTGCTTTCTTGAGGACATTGTTGAGCCTGTGCAGCAGCCATCCTGGAAGCTTATACCACTTCCGGACTGTGTCTTCTGGGAGCATTTCTGTATCTTTTGTGATCATTAGGGTGAGGATCTTGTTAACAACAATTGAACATATCTTAACTGAAACAGCTGAAGGTGTGTATTTTGTGGTCACCAGACAGTAGGGAACAGGTAAAACCAGGGAATCTAAAGAGATTACCTGGGGAGAGTGAAAAAAGAGTGGCTTTCTGGGCACCTTACACTCATGATTGGATCCAATTCTGAATTCTAGCCTACGACTCAAGATTTTTAAATTTTTGCTTTTAGTCAAACAATCTCCCTGAGTTTATCCTTTGACAAGTAGGCTTATGACCCTAACCATTCTTAAAATCACTTAACCTTTCTGTGTTTCAATAAGCTCAACTGTGAATTAGGGGTATACATTCAGTCTGTCTATCTAGATGAAGAGACTCAGGTTTTCATACAATTCCAAGCATAAACAATCTTGAGAGGATCTCTTAGAAACTGGGTACAGAGCCTTGGAAGGAACAAGTGCTCATAAGGGACCCTAAAACTTCAAGGTAGATCTTCCTCTGCTTCACTTCAGTATTACTGTATGGAATGAGTGAGATAAAACATGTAATGTGCTTGGCACATGTTAACTGCTCAATAAAGTTTAGCTGGCATGATTAGGGATACTTTAATACATAATTTAGATCTAGATGGTAGAGATACACAAATTTATACACTTATTGAACCTTTAAACTTTTACATTGCTAGTTTTAGCTGTGCCCCTCACTTCTGAGCAGAGTGCCTCCCCTCACTTTATCCGTAGGGCCAACTTAGCCTCCGTGGGCAGCAGAGCCTTGATTTGCAATACTTTTAGGAGCACACAGAAATGTTTCTATTTCTTTTAAAGTCAGAAGAAAAAAAAACTTTTAGGTTGAAAAACACTTTAATACACAATAGAAGTACATTCATCTTTATTCCAATGCAGTAGTGAAATCTAATTTTTAATATTTTCTTAGGAAGACCCACAGAACAAACGTTCCCAGGGCTCACAAAAATCTGAATGCAACCCTGCTGTCTGCTTCTCCCATTTGTGTTGCTTTTTTTCTCTTTCCATTATTTTCCCACCTTCATCTCTTCCTGGCCCCTCCCTATGCTGTACCATTTACTTATTATTATTCTCCCACCTCTAACATTTTGTGGCCTATATGCATATGACTCTTAAAATGAAAAAATAAAACCCCAGCATTTTCCTTGGGTTAACTTTTCTTTCCTGTCTCAGCTGTTTAATTCTGCAGGTTATCAATTTACAGAGTGAAGACACATAATCCCTTTTAGAATGAAAGACTAAGAATAGAGAGTTTGAGACACACCTTCTGAAACAGCAGCTTCTTGAAAACCCAATTCCCAGCCGAGTGTTGCTGCTCTGCATTTTTCACACTGGAATGCAGTGAAAACGATGAACATTAATTAGGATTACAGAGACTCAGGGGCTTACCGCGCTATGACAGCTTAGAAGAAAGAATGACACTTCCATTTTTTGGATGCAAGTCTAAGTGTCATGTATGTTTTAATTCTTGGGCTCAAGCCAAGTTACCATAGGGGTGAGATGCAGTCTATTATTTTTAGGTCATATTATGTAGGAGTGTAGACTATTATTTTAGGTTAAGAAGGAGGTGGGTTTGGCTCATTTTAGATGATCAAGTTTCCTATTATGAACCTTCCTTCAAAAACTAATTTTGAAATGTTATCATTTATGCTTATACAGAACTTAATGTTGGAAGCATTCCTTAGTTCAAGGATATTTCACGCCTGAGTAATTTTCAAGTTTTATTGTTTTCCAGCTTACTTGCCTCACTCAGGATCCCCACTGCTTCTTACATTTCATAAATAAATGAGCTAAAGAAAAAAGCAGACACACCAAAAACAAACCAATGCTTAACTCCCTCTTCCAACAACCCCATGTCCTAAGGGAGATATACATAAAATAAGAAATAAAAGTGGTAAGTTTCCTGTCTCCTGAATACCTTGAATTCTAATTACTTCTTAAAAACAGATTTAAAACAAAGACTTTTATGAATAATGTACAGATCATTAAGACTGCAATCTCTAGACTCTAGCATATGATATGTCTCTGATTCACCATATAAATTCACATTGATTACCCAGGATGATTTCCAGATGTTTACTCTCGGCATGTAATTAAATTTTGATAAAATCTGCAACTTAGCTGCTTAAAAACAAACAAATGAAATAAAAAAACTCTCAACAAAAACTTGAAAGAAATTTTTTCACTGATATATTGTTTCTCCCATAGGATCAACTCCTTTCATGACAGAAATCTCTTTCCTCAAAAACCTCTGGCTTTCTTAAATTCATTCCTAGTTTTAACCAAAGAGAAAGTTGCACTAGGAAATATGATGGATTGATCGCTTCTAGCCCATCATTTGGGAGGAAATTGCTGCAGAATTTGCGTGACAGAATAGAAAATGGTACAAGTAAATTAATGACTCTGTATTCACAGATGTAAAAGGGAATAGGAAAATATTACAATGGGCAGTAAAATTAAGTTTTCAGGGGGAATCAAAGTATCATGGAAAAACAAGATATGAGCATTGTCTTTTTATGTGTTAGGAATTGAAATGGTAAGTTTGAGAAAATCTGTGCCATGTAGCAACTGGAACATGGCAGTAGAGGTACTACAACTAACGAAGAGACAGATGCCTCGTAATGAAAAAGGAACAGGAGTCAGATACACAAGAAAAATAGTTCAGAGATACAGATTATGTAGAAATTATTTAAATATATTAGAAAGAAGGAGGTGGTAAAATAATCAAATGCAGAGCAGTAAAGCAGGAAAATACCATAAGAGATGAAGAAGGAGACAAAATAATTTGATAAGAGAGAAAAGATGAAGAGGTCGAATGAGAGCAGGCACTAGGCATTGGTTCTGTAATGACCTGTTTCTCATGAAAAATGCATTATCCTAGAGGGGAATGATTTTTCTCCTCCCTCACAATACTTTGATTTGTGTGTCTACAACATACCGAGCCCACTGGGATGCTGCCAATGGATTCAGAGCTTCCAGAATCATCAACCAGAGACTGCCGTTCCAGACACCAAATGCAGTGTAAATAATTAAATATCAATGCAAGTCAACTAACATTTACTGAGAGTAGTCGCCCAGAATGAAGCACGTATCCACATTCTGACAGAAGTTTAGGGTCTTGACAAAAAGCCAAAAACCCAAATAAACTGCAACAGTGATTTGGAGGAGGGGGACTCCAAAAGGGTAAATACAATTAGCCCAGAGTTTCTTCACCTTTGTTGGAATAACAGGCTTCATGTATTTGATGAAAACCTCAGACTTTTACCCAGGAAAATATACATTTGTGTGTACAAGATTTTATTATGTCAGGAGGGTCAAAGATCTCATGAAGTCTGTGTTTGCCCTAGTTTAAGGTCTTAAGACTTCTGAATTTCATAGAGAATCTTGAATAGGCCACTTTTAAAACTGCTTTACTGATTCCCTCCAGTTAAAACTTAGGAATCATTGGAATTACTGAATGTGAGGAACTGAAGAGCGAGGCACGGATGTTGCCCTCTGTGAAATCTTTATTGAAACAACTACTCAATTTCCCAGCAGAGTCTGACTTTTTGGTTTGTTTATGTGTTCTAGAAAAAAAATGACTTTTAAAATGCATGTAGTACTAAACAATAAAATAAACACTTGGAAAAGTCAGGGTGAAAGGAAAAATGGATATAAAGACAAATTCCAGAGATAAAAATTAACAGATAAAATAATCTCATGGTAGACATAAGTTACAATTTTGTAACTTCTTCATCACCAAAGTTAAGACAGAAACATGTTTGATTACAGGACTTAAAAATAATCCATAAAGTAAAAATTAATCTAATTGTTGAATTATTGGTTAGGGTATATTGAGCTTCAAGTAACACAAAACCAAAGTAATATGAATTGGTGGTTATTTTTCTCACTTAAGAAATGAAGAGGTGGGTAGTTGTTCATTCATGCTATTGCAGACCAAGGCTTTTTCTGTCTTCTCTGCTTGCTTTTCATCACTCTTATAGCCTCATTGCCTCAATTGAGCTGCTGTACCTTGACATCATATCCTGATCAAGGCAGAGAAAAGAGGTAAGGACAGAGCTCTCTCTTCTGTATGGATTTTTCATCAGGAAAGTAATGGCCATCCAAGAAGCTTGCTTGCAGACTTCCTTCTATATTTCATGGCCAGAATTGGATCCTATGAACACCCCTCCTTGTAAGAGAGACTAGAAAGTAAGCATGTGTCCTTTTTGCCTTTGTAAAGAAAAGAGAGCAAGAAAGGCCTTGGAAATGGCTGAAATGGCTTTGGGTTAGTGTCTTTTACACATGATACGAACAGTTTTCCTGATGTTGAGCAACCTCATTCTCAGATGTCTTCAAAATAAGGATATTGTGTAATACTTCAGACTATGTCCTAAACATTGGCCCCACAGTAAATGCAGCAGCAAGTTCCATCAAATTTCGTGGAACTTCATGTTTCCGTCCACGGACTGATGCTTAGGCTAACACACAGATTTGGAGAATGCAAGTCTATAAAGAATCAAAATAATGCATCAAGTTCATAGCCCTGTTATGATCTGGTTTAATCCAAGGGTAACACAGCCTATCTAGAGTAATACATAGACAGCAATACCCTTACACCACTCCTTCATAAATATTACATCTCACAATTGAACTTTGAATAAGAATGGGACCACAGGGAGTTCAAGGTGGTAATCTCCAGCCCAGACCTACCTGGAGCACAAAAGCCTGCATTGCTGATAAGGATATATATATATATATATATATATATATATTTATTTATTTACATTTATATTTATATTTATATTTATAATTTTTTTTTAACAACCAACTAGTGAAAAAGGAGGGTTAAATGCTCCTTCTACAAATTCACCAACACATCTGCCTGGGGCAGATGAGCTCCAGGAAGAAGTAATCATTCTTTCTACTCTATTCCCCTCATGCTGTCCCTATCTCAATGATAGTATGTACAGTCCAGATCTATGCAGCTCTGTTGCTGGCTATGAGCCTACTCATTTTGTAGCTCCAGACCATGTTATTGTTCATAATAGACTTAGGTATATTTTTAGAAAAATTTAGAAAAATATTTTTTATTAAATGGTGAACGGTAGTTGCTTAGGTAATATTAGGAGGGACAGCTTTACACAAAGAAACCAATCACAATTTATTTCATGCTATTTTCAATAGCAATCAGTTGAAATAAGCAATATTTGAATTTTTTCTGCTTGAGGACTGGAATGCTAGGGGCAATGGGAGAGACCCTAGCAGATAAAAGCTCAAGGGAGGGAAGATGTACTTTCTCTGGGAGATCCTGCCAGCCAGGATGAGGGGACCATAAAACATGTATCTGAGAAAGGAAACCAGAGCATTTACATCACTATTGTTTTAATAAAGGGAAAATTCTGCACTGGGCGGGAACAAAGCAGAATTTAATTATAGCGTTTTGTGCCTAATTTCATGTTTAAGGTCTTTTGCTTGATGAAAAGGATTAAGGTCTAGGACTTGTTCATAATTGGAGGTGTTACTAAATAAAATAAGCTGGTGAATGGGGATTCCTAATGTAAAATTTTAAAATATACTTGTGAAATCTATTCTTCATAATTTATATCAAGCTACATATCAAGCATTAATTGTTTGATTAGAAACAGAAACACAATTTGCAAATTGCTTTTTATTGTTATAATTATTAAGGAGGCATTCCCATTTTATTTGGGGCTTAATAACAAATGGAAAATAACATCATACAAATTACACACTTAGTTGCAAGAATAACAGAAAATGAAAGATGAACAAGATATGTGAGGAGAACAAAAGAGCTTATTTATTGTCACAGAAAGTTAAAGAATTAAGAGGTGGAATATCAGTTAGCTGGGAGTATGAAATTCTGGGCAAAGAATTTCAGATTTCATATGCTAAGAAACAGTGATTTGCTTTTTAAAATACTCCTGTTATTAGTTATAAAATCTTTGAGAGTATAACATCTTCCAAGCGTACATTTCTCCATTCAGTAAACACTATGATAGTATGGGGGATCAAAAATAAGTAAGAAATAATCCTTGCTCTGCTATGGAGTGTGGTCTACTAGAGAGGAAATGATGTTTATACGAAAATCTGTCATAGAAGGTGAACTGTTTTAAATCCCATGGCAGAAATATAGATCAAGTTTGGGGGATTCTGATATGAAGGATTATCTCCAGCTGTATGGCATCAAGAAAGGCTTCATTGAAGAGGTGACACCTGAGCTAGACACTAGGGATCAGCAACGTTTTGACACAGGGAGATGGAAAGAAAGACAATTCTAGTGCAGCTAAAGTGTTGGTGGCAGAAAAGAGAGACATATGTGTAGAGAATAGAAAAGAATCCAGTTTCCCTGGTCTATAAGCTCATTAAGTAGAAAAATAAGGTTGAAAACATAAGTTGAGGTCAGATTTTGGAGAGTCTGTTAGGTTTTAAATGAAGGCTCTTAGACTTTATTTGGTAGATAATGAGGAGTTATCAATGTTTTTTGAGTACCCAATAGACACTCAACATATGTTTTATGAGCAGATGAGGCGTCATCTGATCTGAACCAGGCTCTCTCTCTGCACACTCTGAAGTGCCTAACATGGTATTAGGATGTAATAAATGTACAACAATATTTTAATTGGCTGTAGAGAAATACATGAGCAAGGAAGCCCTCTAAGAAAATTATTGAGAATAATGTTTCAGGGAACAGACAAGGAGGGGACCAGACGCTGAGTTGGCACCCAGTACTCACATCCACCCCGTTCTGCATGTTCCCTGTGTCACAGGGGCAGGAGACTAACAACCACATTTCTCAGGCTGCCTTCCTTTCAGGGTTTTGAGGTGCTCCCATGGGATTTGGAAGGTGAAATGCAGGTGGAGACCACTTTTGTTTCTATAGCAGTGGCACTTTCTGGAAGAAATGAGTTTTTCCTGTGGACAGACTTCTTCCAACTGTCAAATGACCAGCTTCATAAATGTGGGACAACTGCATAATTAGCAACAGTTTCCTGACCTCTGGGTGTTGACAACGATTCTGACCTCTGCTTCCCTGCTAACAGAGTTATAACCTCAAAAACTACAAGTGGCATGGTATTTCTAACAGGCCTCCTTACTTACATGTCTCCAGCCCTTCCAATGATTTGGTAGCACCCAATGCCCTGCATTAAATTCCTTTCTACTTACGGTAACTAAAATGGTTTCTGTTTCTTTTGCTGAACACTGACAGGAATGGGAGATGAGGAAACTTGCACAGAGGAGGGTGAGAGTTATTCAAGGACAAGTCATTATGGGATGAAAGGGAAGAAACTCAAGTCAGAAGTCTTCTGCACCGCCAAGGACATCAATGTCTTTCAGTCTGTCTTGGTGCAGGACTTGTTCTCAGTCTTGTCTTTCCTTTACCTTAAAAACACTTTTTCCCAATTACAAAAATAATATATATTCATTGTAGAAAACTCATCTTATCCAGGGGATATGTTCCAAGCCCCTCAGTGGATACCTGAAAAACTGCATATAGTACCAAACCCTATATATAGTGTTCTTTTCTCTATATGCATTCCTATGATAAAGTTTAATTTACAGATGAAGCACAGTAAGAGGTTAACAACAACAACTGATGATAAAATAAAACAATTATAACAATATATTGAAGTAAAAGTTATGTGATAAATGGCTTTGGAATCATTATTAAGTAAAGTAAGGGTTACTTGAATACAAGCACTATGACAATGTGACTGTTGATCTAATAACTTAGCCCCTAGGTAATTAATGGGGGGCAGGGGCATACACAATGTGGATACTCTGCACAAAGGGGTGATTCACAGCCCCTGGGTGGGGGTGGGAGTGCATAAAGTGGGATCACATAAAATTTCATACTCAGAACCATGTGCAATTTAAAACTTATGGAATTTTCCATTTAATATCTTCAGAATGTAGTTGACCATGGGTAACTGAAATCACAGAAAGTGAAATTGGGGATAAGGGAGAACTACTGTACAGAAAATTAGAAAGAAGGAAATAAAAGTCATCCATAATTTTGCCACTCAGAGATAATTTTTGAATCAGTAAAGATGAGGTTCATCTATAAATGACAGAAAACTCATTATAGCAGCAACTTAAGCAAAGCGGACATACGTTTCTTTCTTTCACATAAACAACATTTATGGGAAAGCCAGCCAGAAATGGGGTGGTGGTTTTATGTGCATGAGGAACTCAGGCTCCTCTCTTGTAGTTCTATTTTTGATACATGCTTCCACTGCAGTGTTCAAAATGACTGCTCTAGCTCATTCCATCATATCTGCATTCTAGCCAGTAGGAAGAGAAAAAGAAAAGAAGAGTTTGACCCCTCGCTTTAAGGAAATCACAAGTGACATTCTGCTTATATTCCTTTGTTCCCAATGGTCACATCTATTTGAAGAGGAAGGTGAGAAATGCAATCTGTATTCTGTGTAGCTAGGTACTCAGCTGAAAATGGAAGGTTTCTTGGAAGGAAGGAGGCAAGAAAGAGTATTGGAAGGCAGTTCTTGCTCTGCCACATCACTGTAACCATCCAGTCCCTCCTCACGTGGAAGCTTGCAGTTTTCCTTTCCCTGGGCTCTCAGCTTCCAATACCACCCCCATCCTGGTAATGCTACTGCTGATGTCATTTTTTTTTGTCACTTTGCCCTTTTTTTTCCTGCCTGGGGTATTTTGCTTGGAGTACTTCTTTTAACATTAGTTATTTTACCTTTAAAAGTCCTTCTCTATCAGCCTACCCTGGACCACCTGACTTTCCCCCTCTCATCTTATATGTCTACCTGAAAATTTAACACCTCAATGGGCCCCTCAAGATAAACCTCTGTACAGCCTCTTGTGAAGGCACCTTGACCTGAATTATAGATGCTTTGCCAAGAGAGTTTCAGGCTGTATTGCCCTTCTCCAGTCAGTAGTTCTTGGAAACAACCTTTTCCTTGAAGTTTTCTGGATCTGCTGAGGACCTTTGTGCATTTCACATGAAGCTCTGATCGATGTCCCTTGCTCTGTGCCTGACCAGGGCTGCGGGTCACCTCTTGTCATGTAAACTGTGTCACTTCTGATTTCCAGCCAGTATTCTTTCGGGGTCCTTTTCAGTCTGTGAGTTTTCTCCAACCATATTTTTCCTTTTCCTTTTCTACCTTTTCTGCTTTTACATTAAAACCTGTTCAGGGACTGAAGCCCTCTGGCCACAGAAATATATGAAAATAGACATATAATTCATGCATCCTATTGATGAAATTTCTTTCTTTACCCCCTTTAGGCTAAGCAAGACTCAATGAACATCCAATATCTTCAGAGACCTTAGCTCTTATCTACAACATTTTGGGCTTCCTGAAGCTTAAGGCTTTGAGATGCAGCCCCAGACAGTTGACTTACGATGCTATTCCTTAGGGAAATTCCCTGGCTGTGAAAATTTCTATTGCCTGATAAGGTGGGGATGCTTTCCCAAGGAAGGGGAGGATCAGTTCAAAATAATTCAATATCTACTCTCTGTGAGTGCAAGAGACAAGGAAAGGAGAGTCTTCTGGGCTTTCAGCAATTACAATAGTCTAGCTTAGCTACTACAGTTTCAAATCTCACTGGTTTTAAACCAAAAAAGTTGCTTTCTTGCTCATGCTACTTGTCCCTGTGGGTAGGCAGGTGGACTCTGACATTATAGATGTTGAAAGAATTGGGCTGATGGAGGAGCTTTATCTCAAACACTGGTGGTCTCCAGTTCAGAGAAGAAAGGGAACTCTGGAGGGTCTTGTGTCAGTAATTCACTAGCCCAGGCAGGAACAGACCCATGTCACTTCTACTCATTGGCTAGAACTAGTCATGTAGTCTTATCGAACCACAAGGAGATCAGGAAGTGCTAGCTACCTTGTGCATGAAAGGGCGAAGAACTGGATATATTTAGAGAGCAGCACTATTAATGTTGATAGAACCTAAGAAAAGTCTATCCAATTGTGTTAACAAGCCACTATTTCACCCAGCCTAACTTGAGGCAATTGCAATACATATTTCTAAACCTCTTTATATTTTAATCAAAGGAAATAACTCAATGTTTTGCCCCCAATTTCTCTGTATCCCTCTCAAATTGTTCCACTTGAAGGTAAGATGTTTGAGAACCCTGGTTCAAACTCCCAGGCCAGTCTCAGCTTCTTTGCTAGCATGCTTGGCACTTGGGTTCTCTTTGAGCTTCCTCCCCACCCCCATAGCCAGCCCCAGCCTCACCCCGCCTCCCATCACCCTGGGAGCTGCTTGCATGCATCAGTGGATGGCAGCGATACACAAGGGCACCTCATTGTTGGAAAGGAACTGCCTTCTGCCTGCCAAGGACAAATGCAGACACACAAAGCAATATCAAGCAAGACTTCACATCAAAGGGAACCCTGTCTGGGCTTGCCAAGGGCAGGGCTGCCTCTGCACCTCTCTCTTTAGTCTTGTTAGTGTTCTTGGGGCTCAAGGAGCTTACAGAGCTCCTTCCAGTCCCCCTCATTCACCTAGCACTTCTGTTCACGCTGACACCTGAAGCTTACTTAGGCTGTCCCCTAATCTGGCCACAACCACTTGAACAGAGCAGAATACCAAGGGTTTAAAAATGTTGGGTGATTAGGAAGGAAAATCCACGAGAAGCATTTACTATGTAAACTGTGTTTGAGCCAGAGAACAGAATATTTCACTCCATTTGTCCAGTGCAACCACACAGAGAGTTAAGAAGTCCATGCTGAAAGCCTCAGGGGAAACAGTACAAGCAGGAATACTTAGCTATTGAGTAAGCAAGGATGCTCCATGAACAGCGGCTGGGGAACTTTAGAACCAAGGCTGGAAAGGAGAGCAGCTGTTCTGGGCATTCAGAGCTGAAGGGAGGTGGTGGCCAAACTGAAGCTCCAGAGAAACTGTGAAGTTCTGCTTTAGAATCAACACAACAATTCTTTTGCTTTAAGGGAAAGAAAATTTCTAGTTTTGGAAGGAGGACAGGGACATAGGAAGATATAGATTTTATTTTAAAAAACAGGTAAGGTTGGGGGTAGGCAGGGCAAGGGAGAGTCATGGGGGATAAATGGGGACAACTGTAATTGAGCAACAATAAAAACTTTTAAAAACTACTATTTTGATTTTAAATGTAATGTACACACACAGCAAAAATGTGAAAAAATAAAAAATAAAATAAAAAGCAGATAAGGCTTTCCATGCTAGATGCTAAAGAACTCGTAGAAAGATACATTAATCATCCAAAGGCAATGGATGTTTTTAAAGTTCTAAAGTCAGATATTGTGAGAGCTGTAAGGAGCTGTAGAAATTGTCTTTTTCCAAGTATTTTTTGAGTTAAGAAATTGAGGTTCAGGGCCATCAAGAGGCTTTTTCAAGGTCACACGGCTGGTTAGTGGCAAAGCTGTAGCTGTAACCTGGAGCGCCCTGGTCCCAGGCGTTGTGGAGCAGTTCTAGACATGGCTTATGAGCAGGTCTGCAACTTCATCAAGTGCAATATTTTTAACACAGTGGCTTCAACCCTTTGACTAAGATCTTCCACTGTGGCCAACCCTACCGCCCTGTTCCAACAGCTTCCCAGAATGGTAGTAATTAGAGCAAAAAAAGTAATGGATAGGGCCCAGAAAAAATGTCACATTTCTAGAAATGGGAGGAGGTGGAGATAATGCATTTATATAATTTCCTGCTTTCAGGGCTTCACGTGACCTTGGGTCCATGGGGAGAACTCAGGCATATTTGCAGTATTTGGACTTTGTCACTAATAGAAATTATAAACATTCTCATATTATATTAATTGTAGTAGATGTCTTAAAATACCTTCATTACCATTTTGCAGTTATGGTAGTTTTTACATCTGCCAATAGGTCTTTTATTTTAATGTTTAATAAATAAGCACAGATATTATTATGCCACAGATGTTTATAAATATTTTGATAACAAAATTTCAATATAATTAGATTCCTTTATAATTCTATGCATTTTATTTTACACTGTTGCAGGCATTATTCTGAGCGGGGTGGGAGGGGGTCTGTAGACTTCACCTGGCTTTCAAGAGAGTTCTGGCATGAAGATGAGGAATTCCTGAAGTGTGAGGGAAGAATGAGTGTCAGGTTGCTGATGGATACTCATGTCCCTGTCCCATCACCCTGTGGGCCGAGAGTGACAGAGATGGTCACTTGTCATTCTGGGTTGGAGAACGGCCAGCATCTCTTGCCACAGACAGTGCTGGTAAATCCAGGGCACACCAGGCTTTGAGAGCTGGTTGACTATAATTACAAAATATGTCAGAAAAGAACTCATTGTCTGGCATTATTATTAAAATGATGGCTGACAAGAATTTTGTGACATTTATGGTAAGAAGGTTGTGTTCACATGTCCCATGGAAGTGGACTCTTCTGAGGGAGTCAGCACTCCATAGTCCACCCGAAAGACAATCAATTTTCTCAAAGATGACAAAGCTGGTTTGGCATGGCAAATAAATACTCAGAAAAATAAAATGTTAAAATATCAAGACACCATTTTCCACCTCTCAGATGGGCAAAGAGTTTTAAAGATGATAATTCTCAGGATCAGTGAAACATAATGAAGTATTTTCATGAGCTGCCCACAAGACCAAGAGTTGGCATAACTTTCTAGATGGCAGTTTAGGCTCTACATTATGTGCTTTTCACCCAATAATTTCACTTCTGGGAATTTATGCTACAGAGAGAATTATAAAGATATTATTTTAAGAATATTCATCATAATGTTATATGTAACAGTAAAAATTGGAAAAAACATGAATGCTAAAAATATGAGATTGTTTAAGTAAATTATGCCAAATCTGGAGGACTAATTATTCTGTAGCCCATTTTTTAAAATAGCCATACCAAGAATAATTTAATGACATGGGAAAATACATAAATATAATGTGAGGCTTGAAATGCAAGACATAAATCTGGATGTGTGAAATAATCCTGTTTTTTTAGTATGAAAAACATTGGTTGTATTTATTTGTAATCTTATATGCATATGCACGTAGCCTATGTATGTGTTTTAAAAAAAATTGGAAGAAAGTGTATCAAAGTATTGGTAGTCTTTGGGTAGCTGTATTTTAATTATTTTTATTTTCTTTTTTATACTTTTTTGTATATTCTGACCTTAGGTAAAGCAGTAAGACATTGTTCAGTAAGCGATGAGCTGGTGCCACATGAGCTGATGGCTGTTTGCAGTGTTTTCTCCTTCCAGACAAAAGTTTGTTTTGCTGGTTGCTACTGAGTGTTACTGTTCTCCTCACCTTTGCGTTCCTTCCCCACCATTGGCTTCCAGTTGTCTGATTTAACCAAGTTCAGGGCACTTTACCCATGTGTCTTAGCCCCTCGAGCTTGGATAGAAAATTTAGAAATTACATCAAAGCTGCCAATCTGATAGAGTCAGCACCAGTATGCATGTCAGCCAGATACCTTTTGGCATAATGAAAAATAGTTCAATGGGGAATTTGAAGCTTTGTAAACAAAGCTAATGATTGAGCTTAAAATAGGGTGAGAATTTGAGGAGGCATCTGCCCCCTTCTCTCCACCTCTGATTACTTCCTCCTACTTGTGCTTTGTGCCTTTTGAAGGCCAGAAGGGGATGAAAAATAATTCTTTCAGAGCCACTTAACTTTTTTTTTTGCTAATATTTGTTTGAAAGTGATGGTTATTTAGCATGTTGTGTATAAATTGGCTAAAAAAATCTGTTCAGGTAGGTGAAAACCTTTTTTTTAATTGATTTTACCTTGAAAGTGGGAATTGTGAAGGTAGTTTTTTATAGGTGAAAGTTTGTTTGAAGGTTCTATTATTTGCAATGCCATTTTGAATTTTGAAAACACTAAAGGCTATAGCCCATTATTCCTTCTTTCTTTCTTAAACTTGGATCAATTTTCTCCTGTGTGAAGTTTAAAATAATAAAAGCTGAGAAACCATTTACTCAACGCCTTCTGTTGCATAGCAATCTAAACAAACAAGCCCCTTTCCTCTGTTAAGAACTTTCCAATAAAACAAATCACAAAGGCTGTGTTTTAAAAAGATGATTTCCAAGCCTTCTTTTTTTTTTTTAAGCTTCCTTAAAAAAAAATAGAGGCCAAAGATTTCAGGCAAAAAACTCAATTGACTTTTTAGTGAGTCACTTCTCATGCTTCTTCAGGGATCTGAAAACATTTTTGTTTGCCATGAGGCCAGGGAGCTGAGCTGGACACAAGGAGAACAAGCCAATCAAAGCAGGGAAAACAATAAAAAGTAATAATTACCATCCAGTGTTCAGTGTCTTCTGTGTGCCTGTCACCATGCCATGTGAAAGATCTAATCTCATAACACACCTCTTGTGTTGGATTTCCATTTGCACCCCATGGTACGCCCTCTACTCTTCTCTGTCCTGTTCTCTGCTCAGAAACAATGGCCTGTGTGGAGAGCGGCAAAGGGTTCTCTTACTCAGGGGCACTGGCAGAAGAGAGGGGGGAGGAGGGAAAGATGGCTATTCACTTTCCAGGCTGCTTATTGGCAGGCTGGCTGTGTCCCTCCACCCAGAGTCACAGCTCCTGCCAGATGGTCCTCCTGTCTAGCTCCCCTCCCTGAGTCCAGAAACTATTGCTCACCCTCTGCCTCTTCAGGTCTTGAGGTGATAAGAGCTGCCTGCTGTTTCTAGTTCCAGAAGATGACTGTATCCCTGATGGTCAAGTACAGATCTTGGCAAAGACCTTTATTAACCCTCTTCCACCACCACTTTGGTTTCCTGCTTACCTGTTACTCCTGCTACCATTGTCAAGGAGACCACTGGTCATTCTTATAGAGAAGATGACAGTAGCCCTCTAATTGACTCTTACCTTCCAGCTTATTTTAGGCAACATTGCAAAGCAAATCTTTCTCAAGCACTGCTAAGACACTCAATCGACCCCACTGACCACCGGAAAGTATTCAAACCTGCCAATTTTAGACTCCCCTGAGCTCTTAACTTCGGTCAAGCAGCTTGTGCTCCATCTCTCAAACAGGTAGGCAGTTTTCTGCTTCCTGTGAATGCTCACACAACCGGTGGTCTCCACATGTGCTCCTCCAGCCCCCCCCTTCCAGTCAGCCTTCTTGCCCCGATGTCCCATGTGGAATGTTGTCCTATGCAACTGTTTGGGAAATATATCAGATGCCACCTTGCCATACATCCTCTGATGTTTTGGAAACATTATTTTAATTTTAAATGATTTGCTTTTCAAAATCCTAGGCTTGCCACAGACTAGTTTTGACCTTGACTATAAACTCTGTCAACACTGGAAACTTTCACAAGTTATTAACCTGGCAGAGGTCCTTTCACTCAAAAGTGAAAGGGTAGGATGCTGGCTGGTGTAGTTCAGTGGATGGAGCACTGGCCTGCGGACTGAAAGGTTGCCAGTGCCAGGCAACTAATTGATGTTTCTCTCCCTCTCTTTGTCCCTCCCATCTCCTCTCTCTGAAAATAAATAAATAAAATCTTTAAAAAAGGGAAATAATAATAATACTCATCTTATGTGGTATTGTGAGGATTAAGTTAACACATATAAAATTCATCACAGGGTATGACAGATTACTATTATTTTGCTTTTCTTTTTTCCCTTCTTTCCTTCAACTAGGGCTCAAAACTAGCTAACATTTATTGAGTGCTTATTATGTGTCATGTACTATTCTAAGCATTTTGCACACAGTGATTTATAGCAATCTTATGTACTAGTATTCTCTCCACTTTATAGATGGAGATAGATGCCCAAGGCTCTCCAGAACATAAGATGGGAGCATTAATTCATAACTAGATTGTAGACTTCTTGAGGCAAGTCCCCACTGTATATCAAATTTCTTTCTATCTTTCACAGGGCCTAAAATTATATCTTACATATAATATAGTCAGTGTTGAGTAAATGTTGATTTCATTCCAAGAGGCAGAACCAATTAAGCTAGTGTTGCAATAGTCAGGGGCTAAAATGCACACGGTCAAAGAAGCAGCTGCTTCTTCGAATGGAGCAGTAATGTGTGCAGCTGAGAAAAAGCTAGGATGCAAAGTCCAGGCAACTGAAGAATGTGCTGCTGCCGGATGTCAGTGAGCAGCCAGCTGGGGGAGAGGCAGGAAGAGGAGAACCTGAGCTTGGAGACCAGCACTGTGCAAAGCTGCACACATGAAGCCTGAACTCTCAGCAATCCTCCCGGCCCTGAGGAGACTGTAGATCTCACTCCAGCCTGTGGTTATACCACACAAGCATCTTTAAAAACACTTAGACTCAAACTGATGGGCCTCTTCCCCCTACTTTTCTTACCTGAGCCAGCAAACTCAGAGCTATCTGGGATTTCTGTTAAAAATACCCAGATCCCAAGAATCATCTTCCACCAACACAATTGTTGCTCATACCAAGCATGGGACATATGGCTGAGCATCTGGGAGGGGACAGATTAGCCAGGAGTGCTGGCAAGCTGCACAAGCTTTCATTAGAAGGGATGTGTCACAGTAAATCATGTATATGTTCCCTCCCCTTCTTTCCGCATAGCGAAACATAAAGGAGACAATTACCCAAAGCACAATAATGCTGTTTGAATATGCCGAAGCTTGTGCCTGAGACACTTATGACATTTCCTTAAATATCTGTTTAATATCTTGGCCAGGTCAGGCATACCAATGGCATTACAGAGCTTGCAAATCAATGCCCCAGCTGTTTTGGTTTTTTAATAAAAGTGAATGTGATCCCTTTTAAATGATTGCCTTCCGCCCCCCCACCCCACCCCTATCCCTCACCCCCCTCCCCTGGCTTTCTGCAGGGCTTTCAGAGAGCAGGGCTGTGGGCAGCCCTGGAGTCAGGACTTGGCTCTGAAAGAGTAGTTGTTCCTTGGGGGTGAAGGGAGGGTGGGTGTCAGAAATCAAACATTTGCTGGATTATTGTCGTCATCTTTTCCAACCCCCTGCCTCACAAATCTGGTGATCTGTGTGATTCCAAAGGCCAGTTCGTGGTTTGCTGCCATTTTTAAAAAATGAATTTATTAAAATATGGCTGAACAATTTAAAGGTTTCGACTTTTGAAAAGCACATTGGTCTGTTTCTTCATCTGGGATCAGTCCAAGTGATGTACTCATAATTTTATTGGAGATCTTTTTCCAGGGAAATTCTTTGTATCTGATAACGTGATGGAAACTGCTAGAGGCCCCACCAAAATTTCAATCATATTCTTGTGACCTTTGCCCCCTTAAAATGGAATATGTAAAACTGTCATCAAAAATAAACATCTTGGTCACTGGATACCTGTAGTCCCCCAAAACAAGAGAAATTCCTCATGCAAATTCTTAGTCTTGTCAAATTTGAGGTCCTGGTAGGGGGAAAAATCCAATATAAGTGCTTATAAATCAGAATTTAACAACAATACTAGCCAACTGCTACTATGTGAGTCATTAATGTGACACCACCATAAAGTCAAGTTCCTTGAAGATGTGTTTGAGGACTCTCTTACTGGCTTTGAGAAATTATAGTCCCTCCATCAGAAAAGTCTCATCTGCTTTTGCAACTTATTGATTTTATTTTCTGTAGTTTCTTTCCAATATTTTGCCTGGGCTGCATTAGTGCAAGTTTGTGCTTTCCCTGGGCCTGCAGAACCACAAGCCAAATGAAGACAAATGGGGAGTTGGAGCCTCAGCTGGGCCCCAGAGAGGCCTCTTCCCACTGCCTCCCGCCCCCACCCTCTCCTCCTCCTGACGTCTCACAAACCAGCTCCCAAGGAACTGAAATTTTCTTTCTTTCTTTTTTTTTCTGACCACAAGCAAAATCTTGTCTCCTTGGTTCTCTAAAAGTTATCCATTCCTGAATTTTACCCTTAACCACAGGGGAGGAAAGGGAATAGCTGAGGTCAGGAAATATGGAAAGAATGCTAACAATTTACCACTAAAATATACATTAAGAATATTTTCAGCAAGTATAATCTCCACATTAAACTTCTAAATCCAGAATTTGCCTGTCATGTGACCCTTGTCAAATTTCTGTGCACCCTGTTCAGCCTCAGTCCTGTCCTTCCTGAATGAACTCTCTGTGAAAGACAAAACTGATGAAAAATAGACAAATCAGGTCTCCAAATTGCACTTTTATTCAACATTTGGCTACACTGATTATAAACGTTAAAGTGGTTATGTTAAAATAGTTGTCTTTTGCATGAGCCAATGCATGAATATCATCTTACGCTTTAATGGGCATAAAAGCAAGTGAAAATATGTCTACAGGTAATGCCTTCAGTTCAATAGCTAGACCTGTTAACAGAAATCCAAAATCGTAAATATTTTTGCTTTAAGATGATCATAGAATGTTAGCATTAGAAAGAGACTTAATGATCCTTTCATTTAACCCCTCATTTTATATGGGACACAATTAATGATAATTACCATTGCCGGTGTATATGTATTATTTCATTTAATTCCAACAACCCTAGAATGTGTAATCCCCGTTCCGCAGATGGGAAACAGATGCACAGACACATGGAGTGACTTGTCCAAAGTGAAGTGGTAGAGGTAGTTTTCAAATTCAGCCACTTAGGTTCCTACCTCAAATATCAGGTTGAGAACCTCCAAGGACTTGTACCCCTATCTCAATTGGCCTCTTTTGCCTACTCTGGGACAAGGAGGTGGCTGCTACCTGCCTGGCTTTGTCTGCTCTTTCCTTTTGACATGGCTCTTCTTCATGTTGGTCTCAGGTCGGTCTGGAGTGACTGTCATAATTTGCAATGAATCTGCCTTTGTCCCAAGGGCTACAGCCAGTTCCTCCCCAGACACGCATGCTGGGCTGCATCTGTCGCTAATGGGATTTCCAGATTTCTGCCTCTTCGTGAGCCCCCACTTGGCAACTCTGCAGATCTCTGAATCTAATGTGTGAGTCGTGCTCCTCAGCTGTTCCAGTTTGGCAGAAAAGTGATAATGTCTGTGGTCAGGTTAACTCTGAGGGCAGGCTTACTGTGGAAAGAATGGCCCCCTTAGCAAAGTTTGCATTTCTGAGCCCATCTCCACAAGGCTGAAGCTACCTTGAGACTGCAACATGCAATGTCCAACACTTACCTTTAGTTTCTAAGCACTTCATATATTATTCCTAAGAAAAGTGAACTTCCCTTAGAGGTATTTTTCCTCCCGCCCATTTTTTTTTTAAGTGATACATTGTAACTTCAATGTCACTGTTGTATTCGACTTCATTTTCTCTCTATTATATTACTTAGCATAGATGTAAAATATATGAATATATGGTGAAAAAGGTAAAGGGATTAAGAAAATAAAGCCCTCTTTTTTTACCTGACCTGGGTAGTGGACTTTGGCCTTTCTTAGTTACCCACAATTATTCTATAGCCCAACTCAGAGAATTATCTCCTTCGTGGTGTGAGACCTTAGTTAAGAAGTCCAAGTAACCACTCTGGGAGGTGAAGGGGTAAGTCCTATCTCACAGGGCTGTAATGTACATTTAATGAGTTAATTTAATCCTCACCTGAGAATATTTTTATTGATTTTAGAGAGAGAGGAAATGGGGGAGAGAGAGAGCAACATTGATCAGTTGCCTGCCATATGTGCCCCGACTGGTCAAGCCCGCAGCCTTTTTTCGGTGCATGACACAACGCTCCACCTGACTGAGCAGTGCAGCCAGAGCATTTAATGAGTTAATTTAGAATGGCGCCTAAAACACATAGAAACTAATTATTAGTTATTGCTTTTCTTCATCGTGTTTCTCATTTGCCTTCTCATTTTTGTTATTATTCGATTACTATCTTCCTATGGCCACCAGGACAAGGGCATTTTCCCTGAACTTGTCCACTCAAACCCTCTCCCCTGGCATATTAAATATTGTATGCTTGCCACAGGACAGAAGATATGGCTGGATTTTTTTAAATTGTGAAATATAATAATACTTAAGGAAGAGTGCATTAAACTACATGAAATGTTTAAAAATAATTGCAAGTGCCTATGTAGTGTCACTGGCAAGATTACTGATCTCTTGAAGGCTCCTGTGTGCCCCTCACCAATCGAAAGCCTCTCTCTCACTTAGGGATGTCTTCAGGGGTACATGACCTGAGCAGCTAGCTGCACAGGGCTGTGTGCTCAGGAGTGTCCTGTGCTGTAGGGCCTACCAGTCCCAAGATTCCTGTTTCACAACCCCCAGACATGCCCTGTTTCCTTTTACTCTTCTCCCAAAACATTTTGTTTTGCTTAGGTTTGCCAGTGCTGATTTCTGTTGCTTGCAACCAAAGAAACACACTGTACAGTCTGTTAACTAAAAGACTCTTGATACAGAAAAAGACAGTGTGTGATATTTTGTTTTGCTCTTTTCTGTACATACCCTCCTGGTCTTATGAATATTTCATTGTTTGAGATTTATTAAAAAACCAACTAAAACCCAACCTGACAAATTTATATTTTCTATAGGAAGACATTGAAATTTGAAGTTGTAAAAGCAGTTCCCATATTTAGGAAAATATTATCTTCAGGACAAGCCATGAAGCCCAAAATACCTGCCAATGACACTTTTTTCCTTCCAGAAAAGTTGCTTTGGGTTGCTAATGGATGGCCACTTTCTTGGCAGACTCCTCCCCACAATATGTGGCAGGATATCCTGAGGTAGGATACCAAACCCCTGTCTACACATTGTATCCCCACCCTTTAACCTCAGTGACTCATGCAGGGATAGGCATGTGACCCCCCCCAACACACACACACACAAAACAACTAATAATAATCCTCCAATAGAAAGATTGAGAACCAAGAACCAAACATAACCAAGAGGTTTTTGCTTGAACTATCAGGGAAGATGATCTCTGGTCTTTGGGGATCCTGGAAAGATATAGGCTTAATGCTGCCAAGGTGTGTGGAAAACTTTTCTACAGCAGTGGAGACTGGGGCCAACACATAAAAAGCTGTAGGCAGAAGCCATGAGGCAGTTGCAGCGATGAGGTATCCAGGGAGTTGGTAGTTGATGGTGGTGTAAAAACAGAAGCAGAGAAATGCTTGCTGCCACATTGCTCTGAGCCTGTTGGCTTGCTGGGTGTCTTGAAGAACATTTCAGTGCTCCGTGAAGCTTAGCTTTCTCACTGTCAGGATTGTTTCCTGTGCTTCCTTACTTCCCCATGTGTCCTAAAATAAACTTCCAACATCTGTCTCTCCCTCAACTATCAGAGTTGGTGCCTGGAATGAAGCGTGTTTACCAACCCTTGGTCATTTAAATTGAGAGCCTAAAAGGAACCCTTCTACAGACTCTCTGTGCTTCACCAACTATTCATACCAACTATGGAGCTTCCCTGTGCTCACTCCCTGCAGCTCAGGGGTAAATGAACTACCAGCAATGTCAAAATGGTAACCCAACAAAGGGGACCTAGCAAGAACTGCCTGCGTCATCGGAATACTGACTTGGTGAGTCTTAACTTTTTTTTCTTCATCTCCTCTCTCTTTATTATATTTCAGGCTGCTAGAATCCTTCACCTGGATTGAGGCTGGCCTCCCAGCTTGCAATCTTGTTCCCCTCAACTCCATTCTCCACAGAGCCAGAACACCAAGCATTACAAAATTAATATTAGAGAGGCTACCCATTGCTCTCAGGATATGCCTCCAAATTCTTAGTACGCATTTCAGATTGTTTATGATCTCGGCCCTTGCTTACTTCTTCAGCTGTGCTGCTCTGCCTTTCCCCACCTCCGTCCTATTGCTTGCATTCTCTCCTCCAGAGCCGCAACCTCTTCCCTGAACTCCCTCTTTTGACTTCTTACTGTGTACAATGAGTTTCCTCACTTCTCTCCCTTGCTTTCTTCTACTCTTCTTTAAGGTTTTAGCTTAAATGTCCCTTCCTTCGAGATATTTTTCCTGAGCCCCAAAGACCAGGGTGCACAACCATGCACTTTAGAGTCCTTTATTTTAAATTATAATACCCCTTAACTTGTCTGTCTCTAACTTGGCTGGACATTCCTTGAGGGTGACTAGCACATAGTTGGTGCACAAATGAATGTACAAGATTAGGAAAAACAATGGTCCACTCCTCTTATAGCCAGAGGCCAAGGCTAAGGTATGGGTGAAGGGAGATGACGGAATTGGATTAGTAGCTGGGACAAAATGTGGCCAGGGTCCCAACAAGTGATCTAACCATGAATACCTTGGTAAACTACCACCTTAATCAGTTTCATTTAAGACAATTTAACAAACCCATCCAATCTTGTTTTCTTGCATATTTTAACTGGAAAAATAAAAGCTCTTCTCACTCAGTCAATACTTACATGTCAGACAAATCATCCACTTTGTAATATCTAAACAAGAAAGAAACACACCCCCTCACGAAACCAGAAAAAAAAAAAAGAACTAACCAACATTACAGTCAAATGAGACTCTCAGCCTGGGAGCCCATTAATTGAAACTGGACTGGTGGAAGGACCAAGCACAAATGCTTGAGCAGATTTCCTTAAATTGTGGTAAGTTAGGAGGAAAGGTAAGAAAATCAGAAATGTCACCTCCATCTTGGCCAGTGTGGAAAGTGTTGATAGGTAGATGATAGTATATTTTGAGTAGATAGGGAATGTTGGTCTGTTTTCTTTCTCGTTTTTCAAAGACTTTCTGTAGGAGACCATGATGATAAAAGCAAGCAGAATCCTGGAAGGCAACATCCTGTGCTTAAAAGAGCGCTGAGCTGAAAATAGGAGCCTGGGTGACTCACCGACTTTTTGGAACCCCCATTTTCTTCATCTGTAAAATGGGAATAATGGTAAACAGCCTTTCCTGCCTGCTGAGAGGCACCCCAGGAGACAGTGTTTCAGCAACAGCTCTATAAAAACCAAAGCCAAATGCAAGAAAGCATTAATCCTGCTTATCATGGCTCCAGAGGGAACAAAGCCAGGGAAACTGAAGTGTTTCTGAGCAGAACTTATGAGATCAAATTTTACAATGATAATAAGCAGGGGGAAGCACAGGAATCATATTTTCTTTAATCAAAAACATTATTTTGAGTAATTTCCCCTTTCTACACACACCAATTGTTCTCTAATGTTCCTGGGCATCCCAGGAAGTTTTGTATAATGTCATTTTGCGCTAAATGCTCCTTAATCAATTTAAAACAATAAATTGGCAAAATGCTGCAGTCACTGGAGTTTCCCTTTCTTTCTCTTTAGCACAGAGAGGGGACACGGAAGGAATGTTCAAGAATGTGTTTCTATCTGGGTCTCAATAAAGGCGGTGACTGGTACCAGTTAGGACTCGACTCAGGATAATCATGGGCATCCTGCAGTAAAATCCTCCCTGCCATAGTAGACATCAGCAATCAATTACAGCACCTTTCCCCTCCTTATGCTTGGACAAGGCCTGGCGCAGAACCCTCCACAACACAGTGGTAACTTGATCAGATCAGGCTGAAATCTATTTGTCATGCCTGGGCTAGGCACTGATTAGAAGCCTGATTCTATTACATGATGCCCGAGAAAAATTAAACCAGCAACTTACAGGTTTCTGACTTACTCTTTCATTTCAGAACACTTATTGGTTGCCCTTAACTCAAGCAAAGCAAACACAGTAGCAGTTAAACCAAAATGCCTGGGTTATAATCCCATAGAAGTTCCTCTCTCTTCTTCCAGCCACACAGGATATTTGATCCTTCTAATGCCATTAGCTGTTGGCTTCAAACAACTGTGAAGGAGAGGAGGAAACCTGACACTTTAGCTGGATGATGTTTATACAGATGCACCTCTTTCTCAGCCTATTTGGTTAGAAGCTCGGTGAGCAGGGTGGGGGCTGAATCTCAGGAATGTGTAAATAAAGTGACACTGGCACAGACCTTTAGGACATTTGCAAGCCCCATTCTAACCCCACTTACATCAGAAGTCCTTAATCTTTATTGGGAATGGACCTCTCTGGCAGTCTGGTGAAGTTTATGAACCTCCCCTCTCAGAATATTGTCTTTAAAGAAGATAATAAAAGAAAACAAACTAGGGTATAAAGAAATCTTGATTATATTGAAATGAGTTATTGGAATATTTTTAAAAATCTGTGATGTAGCAATATATGTGCTTTTTATTAAGCATTAAATTATAATATCTAACTACAGGTCAAATAACTACTGTAATGAATAGAGGAAGGCAAATATTTTGAGATATCTGAGACAACTGTAATATTCTATGATATTATCTGTGATTTAGATTTGTGACAAAGTGACAAGCTCTGACTAATGATACTCTGTCTTTGTGATCACATTTAAAATAGAAAAGTTGCTAAATTTTAGAAAGATGTTAGTAGAAAAAAAAGATGGATTTTTTTTTTCCTGCATCCAACTAATTCACAAACCCTCTGAATCATGTCCAGGGATCCCAGGTACAAACCTTGGACTTAGACAAATTTGGACATGGGGATTTCTAGGCTATGAGGGACACTATTCCTACTTCTTCATTTAGAGAATACCTTATACAAAAGAAAAGAGTCCTATATGAATTGCTTTGCTTTGGTGAAGACTGTAGCAAAAACAGGGATCTTCTCGACTTTCAGAGCTTTTCCCTTGAGGGTCACATGCAGCTTCAACACGTTTTCTGGAGTAAGAAGGGTGAGACCCATTGCAGGTGTGAGAAAATGGGAGGCTGAGCAGGTGAAGTAGCCCGACCTAAAGAACTAAACACTGGGCAAGGCCATCGAATCCTGCAGTGGGGATTAAGCTCTGCCACTCATGGTCATTTTCTTTCCCTTGCAAGTTGAAGGATTAAGAAGGCCCAAAGCTTCTTCCACATGTGACTTAACTGGAGGTCCAGGAAAGGAAACTCTCAAATAACCAGGGACTCCTCCTGGCCTAGTGGGGTGATTCAACACAACCCCTAACCTGGAACATTTCTGCAGGCTTCTGTAGGGGCAACTCTAAAGAGCTAGATGAACCCCCCAAAACCATCCGGCATTGGCAGCAACTGCTCTAACAACGTATTATTGAAGTATTGTTAGTGTCAGATACTTCTGATTTGTGGCTGATTCTACACTAGATCAAGTGAAACCATGGATGTGCTGGTGGAGCTGGGAGCTAGGTAAGAGAAATCATTTTGGAAAATATTGCCCTTGGGTACAATAGCTTCTGACACATTATAATTTAAATTCATATGAAAATTTAGATTATTTTTATGACAGTAATAAATTTGATGGATGATTTATTTTAATTGCAATTTTATTGCTATATTTATTCATAGGTAATCACATAAAGGTTTCCTAGAATTGCTTACTATTATAAAAATAACTCCTGAGAGTGAATCAAATTAATCACCCTCTTCTAAAAGTATGGAAGCCTGAAAATAAGTCTGTTGCTCCTAGAATACCAACTTACTTTGGTTCTCTCCTTTTGGCTTCATTCATGATGACAATTGTAGAATTGAGTTTCTGGGCCATCATGGATTTTCCTGGATTTAGGAATGCAGAAATTTGGGGCATGAAAGGTATGAACAAAGATGACTATATAGGACTTGTTTAAAGAGTGTTCACTTTTTATTCAATTGCTTTTTCACCACTAGAAAATAAATTACTGAAGTACTACATGCTCAGGTAAAAATGCAAATAGTACAGAAGTGAAGTGAATAAAAATGGAGCATCCTTTTCCTTTGCCAATCTCCAATCCCACTCTCCTGGCCAGAAGCTGAGTATTTTTCCAGAACTTTTTCTGGTTATTTATATATGTGTATGTATGTAAATGCATAGAAAATACATAAATGCATATAAAATGTATTTCTTTACATAAATGGGAATATATTATAATTATACATAGTTTTCCATGACTTGTTTTTTTAGCACTGTTTTGTAGATCTGTCTTATTCTTTCTAATGACTACATGCTACTCCATAATACAGATGGACATACCTTATTTGTTTAGCCATTTCCCTGTGTATAGACTTTTAGGTTGGTTTCAAGGTTGGGTTTATGTTGGTTTATTTAATTGCTATTAAAAACAATACTCCATTATTATCCAATATCCTTAAAACTGCTAAAAACCATCCTCAATGTGGTTTTTCTTTCTCTCTGAAGGCATGAGTGGGGGCAGCATGTGTGGGGGGAGAGTGACAAAGGGAGAGGACACAATCCTTTTTCTTCCTGCTGATCACCTCCCATCTCCCACCTGAATTCTGTGCACAATAGACAAAAAGAGAGCTCCCTCTGCTGGGAATGCTCCTCCCTTCCTCCCTGTCACCTGGGTAACTTTTCATCCTGTGAGTCACACTCACATTTTATCTCCCCAAGGTCCCACCCCTCCACCCAGAGGAAGCAGAGGACCCTCCTCCATGGTCCTGGCCCTTTCTGCATCCCATATTGTTTTCGAGTTGCATGTCTATACTTATGGCTCCTGAGGGTGGAAAGGAGCCCATGGAGTTCAGAATGTATCCTCAGCACCTTGTTCCACTATTAGTGGGTAATAGGGGCCCAGGCACACAACTATGACCCTAACTGAAGGGCCTCCAGGTGAGTAGCTCCTGACATGGTGTGCACTTGGTCTAGTTACCTTGAAATCTGTGTTGAAACCAACAACATTAAATTGGGAATCGTCGGGATAGTATCTGAGCCTGGGACGAGGTGTACAGACTGTAAGAATAGTATTGCAGAAAGGTTAAAATAACACAAATCGTGCTGGTCTTGGCCAGTCCCTGCTCTGGCCTTCCCCTCCCACACACCTCACGTCTATAGGGATCACTCTGATCTTGGCAGCATGCTCCAGCAGATTCTATTTTTAATTTTCATTAAAATTTGTAGCTTTGCCTGATCTGTCTCAGGAAGGTGGCTCTGGGACAACCGGGGCAGTTATGCCCTTTTCTGACTGCAGCTTTGCCCAGCCCAGTGCCTCTGCTGGGGCTGGCAGGTGCTGGCCGTCTTCTCAAAGCCTTTGCACTCCCTCCTATTGATGACTCATAGCTAAGGCCCAAAAGGGATTGCATTTCTCCAGTCTGCTTGACCAGAGAGGGCAGAGCAGGAAAGGAGAAAAGGCAAAGGTCACAGACAGGGCTGGAGACAGAGAGCCCACCTAGAGCAGCCAGTGGGCCAGACCCCAGGGTTGAAGCCAACATTTTGAACCCTGAAACCCTAAACTAGAAAGTAGCTTCGGGATCAGCCAGTCAGTATTGGAGCCAAAGAGGGGCTTGGAGGAGATGGACACCATCTTATGTAAAGCACAATACACGCTAAATCCATCTTTTCTCTAGATTGCTGCTCCCCTACTTCAACCTATGTAGAAATTCGGGAGTATACTGGCAATAAGCCACAATTTCCCACTCTGGCTTCTACAGCTGACTAGTAAACTCTCCTATCTACACAGTGTCCCCAACTGTGAGGGAAAAGGAAGGGAAGAGTGGGGATGGTTGAAAGGATGGTGGGAATTGGCTCTTCTTCCCCTCTTTCATTCTACAGAGAAGCAAAGTAACACCCAGAGAGGTGAAGGGTCAGGCCCAAGTCACTCAGCTAGTGAGCTGATGGAGACCTCTGCGGGAAGTTCAGGTGCCCTCCAGGCTGGTCTCACACTTTTCTCTGCTCTGCATTTTAAGTAGGTAGAACTGGTGTCTGCCACCTTCTGGAGAAATGTGCTGTGACTAAAATATCCCCTCTGCCTAACTTGCCAATTCCAAAATATTAGTTTTATTTTTTGACCCCAAGTTAGGTTCTTTTCCAAATGGATATATCCCTGGAAGAGACAATGCAACCTCATTGGGAACAATTTTATGAAATCTTTTCTGTAAAATGCTTGAGCAAAGTAAGGGCTAGTCAAGAGGGGTGTGTGTGTTAAAGTTGCCAAAAGGGAAGAGATGGTTCTGGATTTACTTTTTTGTCTAGAGACTGTTCCAACATCAGGGGCTTCCCCCTTGAAAGGGTTCATGGTCACTCTGGTCACAAAGGGAGATATGGAGTCACTATAGTTTGCATCCTGAACTGGCTACTCCTACAACCGGAAACTCCCCTGACCCAGATTCTTCTTGGCAGCCCACAGGAAGGTGATTCACACTTATCATCAGATTAGTTCTTTAATGTGGAAAGCTGCCAGTGAGACATGTCAGCAGCTCTCCTCGGTGGCAGAAGATGGGAGAGCTTGTCTTGCCGGCAAGGTGTATCCTGGGCCAAATGCTTGTTCCATGTATGAAATAAGGAGCCCCTGTCTTCCCTCGCAGGTGGATTTCCAAGGTCATTACCTAACTCCCAAAGCAGGGGTGCCTCCAAACCCTGACAACTAGTTCTGCTGGATCTACCTTTAACAGTTAATTTAGGTTTCTCCTAAACCTTGCCAAGTCTCCACATTGGTACTTGGTTGTAGGATCCCAGAAAGGGAAACAAGGAACATGGCTCTACAGCCCCTCAGCATGCTGGGAAGACTATTTAAAGCAGTCTGACCCCTCTTTCTCTTCATGTCCCTTGTGAAGATGAATAAAAGAAAGTAATGTATCCAAAGCTCTCTGAGCTCCTTGGGGAGAGGGATTATGAATGCCCAGAATCTGTGGTTTCTGGGCAGGGCATTTAATAATGCCACTAACAGTTAGACTTCCCCCTCCTTGACAGAATTTGATTACATGAATTTCCCAAAGGTCATCTCTGAAATAGAATTTTCTAAAAGTCAACAAAAATGGAAAACATTGCCGTCTTCCAATAATGACTGACTCTAGTGGAGGTTCTGCTAAATGTGGGGGAGGGGGCTGCATTTCCTCTGGGATGTGGAGAATTCTTCCTCTCTGGAAAGTCAAGGACTGGAGTGGTAATGGGAAACACAAGAGCAAGGTTGACTACTGAGATTTAATCAGGCCTGACATTTCTGTGCCTAATCCTCATATATATTCCATTATGGTGATTCTTCAAGACAGACTACTAAACCCAGCCTGCCTTATGTACAAGGCAGGGAGGTGAGAGGCAGGGTGATTGGAGGAGGGATGTGATCGTTATGAAAATAAGAGCAATCACGAATAATCCCAACAGAACTTCTGGAAAAATAAACCTTGATTTTTATTTCTCAAAAAAATCTCCCTTTAAGTTATCTGCCAGGCTCCAGTAAAATCCTAAACTAAGTTCTTTCTATTTTTCAAACATGAAATCCAATGTAAAATGAAACATTTTCAAAATAGATACATGAAATGACTCTGTGGAAAGCCAGGAGAAAGAAGGTTTGATAAGTCAACCCTTTGTAAGACATTTCAGCCTGCCTGGATCTAGACAACGGAGGAATTTAGAACTCAGCAGCTCTTTCTGTGGCTGCTCAGACATTCTTCAGTGGCTCTGGTGGTAAAGAGAAAAGAAAAAAAAAAAAGAACTTGCTTCAAAAAGACAAGGGGCTCCCATTCGTGACTATGAGAACTCACAGAAAATCGAGGCTGTATTTACACTGGCCCAATCAGTGAAAGATCACACGTTTCATATAAAGGCTGCAGTACCATCTACCCTCAAATAGAATGAGTAATTCTGTGCTATTTTTGGATGGTGCGGTTCTTTAAAACAAAGTGATAAATTAAAGTGACCTCAGTAATGCAGCAAAAATGTTAAGCTGTTTTAAGGCAAATGGAAAATGTGGTCTTTGTGTACAAAGAAGGAGTCAGCACATGGAAAGGTTTGGAGTTGGCTCCCAACTGAGTTCAAAAGAATTTCAGCCAGTCAGTCAGTCTGGTATTAAACTTTGGAAACTACGCTGTGCCCAGTATTGTGCCTGGGTATGAGGAATTATTCAAGAGAAGTAATTTTTTTGTTTTGCTTTGTTTCTGGACCCCCAGTTAATGGAGAATTCCTTGAAACAGGCACATCACTTGTTTTTCCATAATACAACCTCAACTTGTCTAACAAAATTCATGTCCCACCCCCTATAGTTATCCCACGCCCCTCAGAATGGCCTGTTTTTGGTCACTAGTGATATCCATCACCTCTCCCCAGTGCTAAGTCTGGGCCCTGTTTCTCCACATTTCACTTGGCTAATTCCTACCCACGCATCCTCCGAGGTCCAGTAAGAACGCCTGTAGTTCCTTAATGACTTCAGCCTGTGCTGGTGGCTCCTCTCTCTCCTCTCCTATTGCACTTAGTTTTGGACCACAGAGAAGTGTTTAGATGAGCAGCAGGGAGAAGGAGAACATTTCAGCAATGGCATAGAAAAAGCAGATGGAGTGTGCCCCAGTGACGCCAGTGAAGGGGAGAATGGAAGAGAATAGGGGAGCAAGGAGGAGAAAGAAGGTGGGTCAAGTAAAAATCCAGGTCCCTCTAGTCTTGAGCCTGGCAACATGGAGGAAACAATGTCACGTCTGAGAGTCTCAGATTGCTCAATTTGCAAAGACCTCCCTCAAAAGGCTTTGTGAGTGGCTGCCCGTACTATCTGTAAAACAAATAAATGAAATTGTGTTAAACTCACTGAACCTAAATCAAAGTGGTTCACTGTGATGAGGAGGGTATAAGGTAAAGGCCGTTTGGGGAAGGCTTTCCGAATTAGGTGCCTGCAGCATTGTCCACACAGTACAGGTCCTTTTTTTCTGTTGCTGCCCTACCTCAGTCGAGGCCGGGGGAGGTGTATTTATGTGTGGGTGTCTGGCTCCCTCACTAGGCTGTACGTTCCCAGGGCAGGGACACGGTATTTGCATTCGCCGTTGTGTCCCCAGCGTCCAGCATGGTTCCTCAACAACTATGCTTAAGGTAAATGAATGAGCTCACCCCCAGAGAAGGGTAACATTTTATTTTATTTATTATTATATTTTTACTTTTTTATTGCATTTTATTGAATTTATTGAACTCCTTAAGGCAATCCCCACACCATTGTTCATGTCCATTGATTCTTTGGCTACTCCATTTCCTATACTGCACTTTACTTCCCTGTGGCTATTCTGTAACAACCTATTTGTACTTCTTAATCCCCTCACTTCTTCACCTATTCCTCTCTAATACCTCTCTATACCCATGATTCTGTCTCTGTTCTTTTTGTTTGCTTACTTGTCTTTTAGATTCAATTGTTGGTAGATATGTATTTATTGTCATTTTCTAGTTCATAGTTTTGATCTTCTTTGTCTTAAATAAAACCCTTTAACATTTCATATAATAATGGTTTAGTGATGATGAACTCCTTTAGCTTTTTCTTTGTCTGGGAAGCTCTTTATCTACCTTTCGATTCTAAATGATAGCTTTGCTGGACAGAACAATCCTGACAGTAGGCCCCCACTTTTCATGATTTTGCATATTTCTTGCCAATCCCTTCTAGCCTGCAAAGTTTTTTGAGAAATCAGCTGCCAATTTTATGGGAACTCCCCATTGGTAACTAGCTGCCTTTCTCATGCTGCTTTGAGATTCTCTCTTTATCTTTAACCTTTAGCATTTTAATTATGATGTGCCTTGGAGTGGGTCTCTCTGATCCATCATGTTTAGGACTCTGTGCTTCTTGGACTTGCATGTCTATTTCCTTCACCAAATTAGGGAAGTTTTCTTTCATTATTTTTTCAAATAGATTTCCAATTTCTCGTTCTTTTTCTTCTCCTTCTGGCAACTTTATGATGTGACTGTTGGATCACTTGAAGTTGTCCCATAGGCTGCTTACACTATCCTTATTGTTTTGGATTTGTTTTTTACTTATTGTTGTTCTGATTGGTTGTATTTTTCTTTCTTAAGTTCCAAATCATTGATTTGATGCTCAGGTTCATCCACTCTACTGTTGATTCCCTATAAATTGTTCTTTATTTCAATTAGTGTATCCTCCATTTCTGACTGGATCTTTTTCTATGCCGTTGAGGTCCTCACTAAGTTCCTCGAGCATCCTTATAAGCAGTGTTTTGAACTCTGCACCTGACAGATTGCTTATCTCTATGTCATGCAGTTCTTTTTCTGGAGTTTTGACTTGTTCTTTCATTTGGGCCATGTTTCTTTCTATCCTCACTTTGGCAGCCTCCCTGTGTTTGTTTTTATGTATTAGGTAGAGTTGCTACAAGTCCCTGTCTTGGTAGCATGCCCTAATGTATTAGGTGTTCTGTGAGTTCCAGTGGCACAGCTTACCCTATCACCCAAGTTGGATACTTGAGGTATGCACTTCATGTAGGCTGAGTACACACCCTCCTCTTGTAGTTGAGCCTTGATTATTGTTGGCAGGTCAATGGGAGAGATTTTCCCAGGCCAGTCAGCTGCAAGGACTGGCTGTGACTACTGACCACAAACCTCCACCCTCTGTAGAGGGTCAGCTGTGTAGGGGAAAGGTGGTGGTGCTCTGACATGCTCTGTAGCTAGCCACTGGGTACCCTGGTCCCTGGGGTTTCCCAGGTGGTACAGGCCAAGGTCAGCCCCCTCCTGTGTTTTGCCTAGGGCCACCCTGTATGAGTGACAAAGGACTCTGCAGATGCCTGCTACTTGTACTGGTTTTGAAAGCTTCCAGGTGAAACGAGTTGTGAACCTAGGCTCTCTGCTGCTAGTGCTGTGCCTGGGGTCACTTAGCAAGAGGTATGGGGGCAGGAGGCTCAGTGAGGCTGGCTGTTGCTTTTTTGAGAGAATTTAGGAAGTTGTCAAACATGAGCCCAGCCCAGCCATTCATATGGCAAAGCCACTGTTAACAGCTTGGGGGTCCTGTAAATTGAATGGGGCATAGCCTCAGGGATTCACCTGGGTGGGGCAAACAGTGTTATCCAGGTTGATGGAGTCTCAGATATGGCTACTGGCTCTGTGGCTTTGTGTGGGGAGGGTTCAGAAACAGAACATTGGCTTCTGCCTGCCCTTCTGTCTGGGAGAAAGCTGTCCCCCAGCGCTCGCCTTGATGCCAGAAACTTTAGTGCCTCCCTACATGCCACTGATACCTTCCAAGCTGCTACCCCAGTGTTGGAGCTCAGAGGGAGTTAGTTGAATAAGTCTTTGTGTGGTTTCTTTAAGAGGACCTGCTTGAGATTCCATAAATTTCTTCCACTGACTCAATCACCACTGGTTTTTGCAGCCAGAATTTATGGGACTCATCTTTCTGGCACTGGAGCCCTGGGCTTGGGTCCTGGTATGGGGCTGGAACCCCTCACTCCCAAGATATCCCTCCCAAGTTTTTATGTACCCCACATGGGTGTGAAACAAGCCTGTTCTTTGTCTCTGCATCTCTGCCCCTTTTATCAGTTTGAATGGATGTGGTTTCTTTAATTCCACACTTGTTCAACTTCCATCCAACTTGATTTCTGACAGTTGTGAGTGATGGTTGCTCTATATTTTAGTTGTAATTTTGATGTGGTTGTGTGAGAAGGTGAGTGGGGTTTACCTATGTCTCCATCTTGACTGGACGCCCTAAGACTATGTTCTTAATTGGCACTTAGTAATCTACTTGGTGCCTATGGCCATTAGGCATTTGTGAGCAACTCATTTAATTAATTGTTTTAAAAGCAATCTTGACTGTTAGAATGGTTGTCTGGAGAGAGGAAAGATCCTATCTGAATATTTAGCCTACCTGGTACAAAATGGGAATTGTAGTCATGAGGGGCATCAGGCTGTGGATCAAGTGACTTTATTTGATTTTCCATTTCATCTGCAGGTTTCTCAGGGGCTGTGGGGACTACACCTGACATTTTGAAGAATTCTAATTAATCCTTTGCACCTCTGAGAGGAGCAGCTCAGTTCAGCCCTTTACCCTCAGCACTGCTCCCTCTTCCTCCAGAGGGGCAAGAATGGGGAATGAGAAGCTGCAGTGTCCAGGGAGTCCCTGTGCCCCGCCCTTTCCCTGTCCTTGGGGAGCAGGCAGGGTGTGCGGTGCCTGATGCATCCGGAGTTACTCAGAAATAATGTTGATACCTGGAACCCATGTCGAACTTGTATGTAGGAAGAGCAACAATGATTGCAGCTGGGAATTTACAGGAATTTGTTCCTTTGGGTGCAGACCACTGCAAGCACCACCTTTGAACCTGAGCTTTGGCAGCTGCCGGCAACCTGAGTGAGTTACGGTCTCCTGATGGAACTGCTGGCTTGGTGGGATCCCTCCAAGAGGTTACAGTCCAGGAGGAGCGGGAGGAAAGCTGGCAGTGAAGGAAAGGTGTGAGCAAAATGGGAGAAGTGGGCTATGATTTGGAACTGTATGTGGCTGGAAATATGAAGATCTGCAGCAGAGGAAGAAAAAGCCAGGCATTGGCCATTTATAAAGTGTTTACAGTTGATAGTCTCATTCAATAGGCATTGGGATGTGACTTCATTATATCACAGGCTAAGTCTGAAAAAGCCCATAGTAGGCTGCCGCAGAAAAATGTGTGTGTATCTGAAAGCTCTTGTGACATGCATAGTACAGAAGGAAAGATTTACTGAGTTTATTTACCTTTTCAGGTTGCAAATGTTTGGCCTGCCAAATACTGGTTGTTGTTCCAAAGAAGCAGTTCTTCACAGAGGTGCCTGCCGCTACGACCCCATGTAAACCTTTACCCACTCTGCTCAGCGCACCACATCTACTAGATGAAATGCCCCATTTGTTTATCAGTCTGGAAGTCTTTTTGGTTCATTGTGGTGCAACATGTTGTAGATCATGTGATGAAAACAGTTTTCCTTAACACTGACCCCTCCGTTGCAATGACCTATGACACTGCTCATAGATCATGTCTGCACTCTGCACGGATTCTCCAGGATCAAAACAGAGGAACAGAATGTTGTTTCAAAGTTCTCTGAACAGGGGGAAACTGCCCAGTGGATTGTTTGTTTTTATGGTGTTGAGTTTTATAAGTTCTTTATAAATTTTGAATATTAAGTCCTCATCGATGCATCATTGGTGAGTATGTTCTCCCATTCAGTGGACTGTCTTTTTATTGTATTGATGGTTTCTTTTGCTGTACAAAAACTTTTGAGTTTGATATAGTCCCATTTGCTTATTTTTTTCTTTTGTTTCTCTTGCCCAAGGCAGTATATCAGAAAACATATTGCTATGAGAAATGTCCAAGATTTTACTGCCTATATTTTCTTATAGAGTTTTTATGGTTTTGAGGGTAACATTTAAGTCTTTAATCCATTTTGATTTTATTCTTGTCCGTGGTGTAAGAAGGTGGTCTAGTTTCACTTTTCTGCATGTATCAGTCTAATTTTCCCAACACCATTTATTGAATAAACTATCTTTAGTCCATTGTGTGTGTTTGCTTCCTCTGTCAAATATTAATTGACCATAAAGTTGAGAGTTAATTTCTGGACCCTCTATTCCATTCCTTTGGTCTCTATGTTTTTTGTTCCAATGCCATGCTGTTTTGATTACTATGGCCTTATAATATAGTTTGATATCAGGTAGCATGATCCCTCCAACTTTGTTCTTTGTCAAGACTGCTGTGGCTATGCAAAGTCTTTTGTAGTTCCATATAAATTTTTGGAAGATTTTTTTCTTCTTCTGTGAAATACACCATTGGTATTTTGAAGGAATTCTATAAAATCTATAGATCGCTTTCAACAGTATGGACATTTCAATGATGTTAATTCTTCCTATCCATATATAGTATATATGTTTCCACTTATTTGCATCTTATTCAATTTCTTTCTTCAGTGTCTCATAATTATCTGAGTACAGGTTTTTTACATCCTTGGTTGAATTAACTCCTAGGCATTTTTGATGCAGTTATAAGTAAGATTGTTTTCTTAGTTTTCTTTTCTCATAGTTAATTATTGATGTATAAAATGTAACTGATTTCTGGATGTTTATTTTACATTCTAGTGCTTTACTGTATTTATCAGTTCTAGTAGTTTTGGGTGCAATATTTAGGATTTTATATATACAGCATCATGTCATCTGCAAATAATGACAGTTTTACTTCTGCCTTTCCAATTTGGATGCCTTTTACTTCTTTTCTGATTGCTGTGGCTAGGACTTCCAGTACTATGTTGAATAAGAGAGGTGAAAGCAGACATCTCTGTCTTGTTGCTGATTTTAAGGGAAACACTTGTAGTTTTTGCCCATTAAGTATGATGTTAGTGGTGGATTTGTCATATATGGTCTTCATTATGTTGAAGTATGATCCCTCTGTTCCCACTCTGATGAGAACTTTTATCGTAAATGGGTGCTGGAATTTATAAAATGGTTTTCTGCATCTATTAATATAATCATGTGATTTTTATCCTTTATTTTGTTTATGTGGTATATCATATTTATTGATTTTTGGCTATTGTGCCAACATTATCTCTCAGAATAAATTTCATTGGATCATGGTGTATTATCTTTTTAATGTATTTCTGGATTTGGTTTGCTAATATTTTGTTGAAGATTTTAACTTCTATGTTCACCAGGGATATGGCCTATGATTTTCTTTCTTTGTAGTTTCTTTATCTGGTCTTAGAATTACAGTAATGCTGGTCCCCTGAAATGAGCTTGAGAGTCTTCCCTCCTCTTGAAAGGTTGAGAAAAATAGGCATTAGTTCTTTGAATGTTTGATAAAATTCCCCTGTGAAGCCATCCAGTCCAGGACTTTTGTTTGCTGGGAGTTTTTTAATTACTGCTTCAAAATTCACTAGTTGTAATCTGTTCATCCAGATTCTCTGATTCATTTTGATTCAGTTTTGGAAGGTTGTATTTTTCTAGGAGTTTATCCATTTCATCCAGACTATTCAATTTGTTGGCAGATAGTAGTTTGTAATATTTTCTTACAATCCTTCATATTTCTTTAGTGTCAATTTTTACTTCTCTTCTTTCATTTCTGATTTTATTTAATTGTGTCCTCTCTCTTTTTTCTTGATGAGCCTATTAAAGTGTTCTCAATCTTATTTATCTTTTCAAAGTACCAACTCTTGACAGTCTTCACTGAGAGTCACTGTGGTTTTCTGCTCCAACAGTGCCTTAATGGAACCTGGCCCTCAGCCCCCATGCAGCCAGCTACCCAGATCCATCCTTCTGCCATGTCTTCACAGTGCCCTAGGACCGCCTGAAGGCTCCCACCATCACTTCAGCACAACAAAGCTGCCTGTCTTCAGCTGCCCATCATGATGACCTTGCAGGTACACCAGAACTACCACCAGGACTCAGAGGCCATCATCAGCTGTCAGATTAACCTGGAGCTCTACACTTTCCACATCTCTCTGTCCATATCTTACTACTTTGACTGTGACACTGTGGCTTTGAAGAACTTTGCCAAATATCTTCTTCACCAATCTCATGAGGAGAGGAAACATGCTGAGAAAATGATGAAGCTGCAGAGCCAACAAGGTGACCAAATCTTTCTTCAGGATGTCAAGAGACCAGACCATGATGACTGGGAGAATGGGCTGAATGCAATGGAGCATGTATTACACTTGGGAAAAAGTATGAATCAGTCACTCCTGGACTTGCACAAACTGGCCACTGAAAAATATGACCCTCATTTGTGTGACTTCATTGAGACTCACTACCTGGGTGAGCAGGTGAAATCTATCAAAGAATTGGGAGACCACACAGACAATTTGTGCAGGTTGGGGGCCCCTGAATCTGGAAGGGCAGAGCACCTCTTTGACAAGCACATTCTGGGAGACAATAAAGAGAGTTCAGCCTGAGCTGGTGTGGCTCAGTGGATTGAAGTGCTGGCCTGTGAATCAAGGAGTTGCCGGTTCGATTCACAGTCTAGGTCACATGCCTGGGTTGCAGGCCAGTTCCCTGGTAGAGGGCTCACAAGAGACAACCACACATTGATATTTCTCTTCCTCTCTTTCTCCCTCCCTTCCCCTCTCTCTAAAAATAAATAAAAATCTTAAAGAGAAAGAGAGAGAGCTCAGCCTTAGGCTGCCTTCCCACAGCCACAGGAGTGACTTTCCTCTTCACACTAAAGCAATACTGTGCATGTCGGAGTTACCTTTACTTTTTCTATAACTTGTATCAAATCATCCACTTATGTCCTTCATTTGTAACATCCCTTCAAATAAAGTAATTTGATACAAAACACATACACACATATACAATGTAACAGCTCTTTGTTTTCATTGATCTTCTGTATTTTTTTAGACTATTTTGTTTATTTCTGCCCTGACTTTTATTATTTCCTTGCTTCTACTAATTTTAGGCTGTTTGCCTTTCTTCTTCTAGTTCCTTTAAGTGTAAAGTTAGATTATTTATTTGAGATTTTTTTTCTTGAGGTACGCCTATAATACTATGAATTTCCCTCTTAATACTGCTGGTCTGTGACCCATAGATTTTGAGTTCTTATTTTTATTTGTTTCAAGGTATTTTTTTTATTTCTTCCTTGATCTCATTGTTAATCCATTCATTGTTTAGTAACATGTTATTTAGCCTCCATGTTTTTGTGTGTTTTTCAGTTTTTTTCTTGTGATTGATTTCTTATACCATTATGATCAGAGAAAATGCTTCATATGATTTCAGTTTTCTTAAATTTATTGGGACTGTTTCGTGTCTTAACATAAGATCTATCCAAGAAAATATTCCATGTGCAATTGAAAAGAAAAAAGTATATTCTACTGCTTTGGGGTGAAATACCCTGAAGATACCAGTTAAACCCATCTGACCTAATGTGTCATTTAAGGCCACCATTTTCTTGCTGATTTTCTATCTAGAAGATCTTCCACTGATGTCAGTGGGGTGTTAAAATCCCCTACTATAGCTGTATTACTGTCAGTCTTTCCCTTTATTTCCATCAAGATTTGCTTTACATATTTAGGTGCTCCTATGTTGAGTGCATAAATGTTTAAAGGGTTATATCCTATTGTTGGATTGCTCCCTTTATCATTATACAGTATCCTTCTTTGTCTCTTACTACAGCCCTTGTTTTAAAGTCTATTTTATTAGCTATTGGTGTTGCTATCCAGCTTTTTTCCTTTCCATTTTCATGATATATCTTTTTCCCTCACTTTACATTTAATCTGTGTGTATCTTTTATTCTGTATTGGGTCTCTTATAGATAGCATATATATGGTCTTGTTATTTTTATCCATTCAACTCACCTTAGTCTCTTGATTGAAGCATTTACACCATTTAAATTTAAAATAATTATTGATAAGTAGATATTTATTGTTATTTTATTCTTTTAACTATGTCCCTCCTCCTCCTTCTCCTCCTCCTCCTCTTCCTCCCCCTTCTCCTCCTCCTTCTTCAAGAAGTCCCTTTAAGATTTCTTGTAATACTGGCTTAGTGGCAACAAACTCTGTAAGTTTTTTCTTGTCTAGGAAGTTCTTTATTCTCCTTCAATTTTAAGTGATATCCTACTGGGTAATCTTGGATATAGGTCCTTGCTTTTCATTACTTTGAATATCTTATGCCAGTTCCTTCTGGCTGAAATATTTCTGTTGAAAAATCAGCAGGCAGTCTTATGGGAGCTCTCTTGTAGGTAACACTGTTTTCTCTTGCTGCATTTAAGATTCTCTGTCTTTAGCCTTTTCCATTTTCATTATTATGCATCTTTTGTATGGGCCTCTTTCAATTCACCTTGTTTGGGATTCTCTGCACTTCCTGGACTTGTGTGTCTTTTTTCTTCATCAGCTGTGGGAAGTTTCCATCATTGTTTCTTCAAATAGGTCTTTAATCCCTTGCTAGCTCTCTCTCCTCCTTCTGGTACCCCATGAAGCAAATTTTCTTATGCTTCATGTTGCCTCAAGGGTCCCTTAATGTATCCTCATGTTTAATTTTTTTTCCCCTTTTTGCTTCTCTGATTGGGTGTTCTTTTCTGCCTTATCTTCCAAATTTATGAATCAATCCTTTTCTTTAAAAAAATATATTTTATTGATTATGCTATTACAGTTGTCCCATTTCTCCCCCATCATTCCCCTCCACCCTGCACACCCCTCCCACCCACATTCCCCCTTTAGTTCATGGCCATGTGTCATAAGTTCTTTAGCTTCTACATTGCCTATACTATTCTTGCCCTCCCCCTGTCTATTTTCTACCCACTGTATATGCTACTTGTTCTCTGTACCTTCCCCCTTCTCTCCTCCTCCCACTCCCCCTTTGCTAACCCTCCATGTGATCTCCATTTCTGTGTTTCTGTTCCTGTTCTAGTGTTTGCTTAGTTTGCTTTTGTTTTAAGTGTGGTGGTTAACATCTGTGAGTTCGCTGTCTTTTTACTGTCCTATTTTTTATCTTCTTTTTCTTAGATAAGTCCCTTTAACATTTCATATAATAAGGGCTTGGTGATGATGAACTCCTTTAACTTGACCTTATCTGAGAAGCACTTTATCTGCCCTTCCATTCTAAATGAAAGCTTTGCTGGATAGAGCAATCTTGGATGTAGGTCCTTGCTTTTCATGACTTGGAATACTTCTTTCCAGCCCCTTCTTGCCTGTAAGGTCTCTTTTGAGAAATCAACTGACAATCTGATGGGAACTACTTGTAGGTGACTGTCCCCTTATCCCTTGCTGTTTCTAGAATTCTCTCCTTCATTTTAATCTTGGCTAATGTAGTTGTGATGTGCCTTGGTGTGTTCCTCCTTGGGTCCAACTTCTTTGGGACTCTCTGAGCTTCCTGGACTTCCTGGAAGTCTATTTCCTTTGCCAGATTGGGGAAGTTCTCCTTTATTATTTGTTCAAATAAGTTTTCCACTTGTTGCTCTTCTTCTTCCCCTTCTGGTATGCCTATAATTCAGATGTTGGGACATTTAAAGATGTCCTGGAGGTTTCTAAACCTCTCCTCATTTTTTTGAATTCTTGTTTCTTCATTTTTTTTTTCTGCTTGGTTGTTTCTTTCTTCCTTCTGGTCCACTCCACTGATTTGAGTCCCAGTTTTCTTCCCATCTCTGTTGGTTCCCTGCATATTTTCCTTCATTTCACTTATTGTAGCCTTCATTTGTTAATCTAATTTGTGACCAAAATCAACCAATTCTGTGAGCATCCTGATCACCAGGGCTTTGAACTATGCATCTGATAGGTTGGCTATCTCTTGGTCACTTAGATGAATTGGCTCTGGGGTTTTGATCTGCTCTCCTGTTTGAGCCATTTTGGGGGATTTTTTTAGGGGGGGTCTGGCCGAGGCTGTTACGTAGTGAGGGGTGGAGCCTTAGGTGTTCCCCAGGGTGAGGCAGCCCAGTTGCTGGGTTGTGATGCTGTGTGTGGGGGCAGGGTCCGAGAGGGAACGATGGCACTTGCTCTGCTCTCTCTTAGAGTCCAGTGCCTTCTGCCACTTCCCCTTCACCTGGATTATCTGCACATGAATTGGGACTGCTTGGTCAGCCAGCTGCCTTGCATGGCCTCACTGGGTCTTCCTGTTACAACCCCATGCCCAGGGTCTGTTAGCTGCCACCTGTACTCCTGGGATCTTCCAGCTGCTGCTGCCTGCATGCCCGGGTCCACCAACCTGTACTTTTTCCTGCCACAACTCCGCCCCTCTTACCTGTCTGGATAAATGGTTGTTGGACTTCCATACAGTTCAATTTTCTATCAGTTCTGTTTGTTTTCTTATTTCTAAATCTTTGTTGTCCTTAATTTTCATTGTGCGAGGAGGCACAGTGTGTCCACCTATGCCTCCATCTTGGCCAGAAGTCCTCAATCCTTTTCTTTATCCAACCTACTGTTTATTCCTTCTGGAATATTCTTTGTGTCAGATGTTGTATTCTTCATTTCTATTTTATTTTTATTGTTTTTCTGTCCCTTTTCATGCTGTTAAGCATCCTTATAACCTATGCTTTGAACAGTATTCTGATGAATTGCTTGCTTGCTTCCTTTTCATTTAGTTCTTTTTTTCTGGAAATTTCTCCTGTTGCTTTTATTTGGGGGAATGTTTCTTAGTCTTTTCGTTTTGGCTGCGTCTTTGTTTTTGTTTCTATATATCAGATAGATTTGCTATGACTCCCAGTCATGGTGGGGTGGCCTTATGTAGTGGGTGTCCTGCAGGACCCAGTGGTACAGTCTCCTTGATCACTTGAGCCAGGTACTTCACGAATGTCCCTCATGTGGGGTATGTGGGCCCTCCTGTTGCAATTGAGTCTTAATTGCTATTGGCCCATTCACCCATAGGATCCACTCTCAGGCCAGCTGACTGTGAATCTCAACTCTGACCATGGCGTACAAGCTACTGTGCAGGTGCTTAACACATGAAATGGAATTTCCCTCAGTGGGTCTGGTATCTGCCAAGGTCTCCCTTCAAATGTGCCATTTCTGAAGCTTATTGGATCCTCCTCTGATGTTTTCTGAAGCTAGCCATTGGGTGTGTTGGTTCTGAGCCTCTTGGTAAAGACTGTGGTGCAGATCAATGTGAGATGCTGTCTGTGACTGGCCCTGGGCAACTTTTTGGAGCTAGAAGTGATCCAAAGTTTGTGGCTGCTTCTGCTGGGCCTGGGTGTGCACAGGAAGGACAAAACTATGCAGCAAGGCCAGTGTTTGCTAGCGCTGGGCCTAGAAGTTGGTCAGCAAAATTCCTAAGGCACCCCAAAATCCACTTCCACCATCCTCTCCTTGCCAGTCACTGAAAGAGCCTCTGGCGATACTCTAGTTGCATATAAGTCACCAGCTAGGGGGAAGTGGTGTACGCCAGACTGATACAAGTTCAAACTCAGTGCCAGTGCTGGGCCTGAGGCCGCTCAACAATTCTCAGTGTACACCAAGTCTAGCTGGCACTCACTGGTATTTGTATAACTTTGTGTTAAGGCCTTCTCGGGATGAGGCCATCAGAGTTTATCAGACACAAACAGACCAAGATTTGGCCATGTGAAGGGAGGGCTCTGCTCTGCTAAAGCACGCAAGGGAAAAGTGGCCCCCATCCTAGAGCCATGCAATGCAATCTATCCCAGGTTCTGCTGGGAGGAGACACAGCTTAGCAGGGTGAGGCTGCCAGGGGCCATAAGGATGTGGCTAGTGGGTCTCCTTTGACAGGGAGGTGTCAGTCAGGCTTCCACGAAGGTGGGGGATATGGCTCCCCCCCAGAGCCATACAACTCAGTCTGTCCCAGATTTCGCCTTCACCTCGGCAGGGCAGAGCCATTAGGAGTTTCGAGGTGGGTCTGCCAGAACCTTGAGGGTGGAGCCAGTGGATCTCTTATCAGGGCGAAGTGCCAGTCATGTTCACAGGAAAGTAGGGAAAGTGACACCTGCCCCAATGTCACACAACTCAGTCACTGACACCCCCGAGTCTGCCCAGACCTGTACACCCTGGCCAAGGCAGCTTGATACTCCTCATCAGGGCATCAGCTCCAAAGGGTGAGGCAAGAAGGAGCCCAGAGGGTGGGGCTATTGCATTTCCCCAGCCTGATGCCCCATGGAAGGGAATGTTCCACCCAAGAAAGATTGTGTCTCCAGCATGGGAGAGGGACTCAGCACACTGAACGTAGCAGCTGTCTTTTCAGCCCTCTCCCCAGAGCAACAAACCTAAGGCTGTCCGTGCAACTCTAGTCCATTTTGAGCTCCCTCTGTTGGAGCCAAGCGTGAGCAGTTGTGAACAAAATTTTGTGTGCTGGTCCTTAAAGAGAGCACCTGTGTCTCCAGGAGATTCTTGTTTTCCCCTAATCTGCAGAAACCCCACTGCTTTTCACAGCCAGATGTTGTGTGGCTCTGGTGCCCCGGGCTGGAGAACCCAGTTTGAGGTTGAGACCTCACACTTTTCAGGAGAAACATTTGCAGCTGTGATATCCCCCCAGAATCTCAGCCACTGCCCATGGAAGTGGGGCCAGACCTTTTTGCCTCTGTGCCCTCCCTGCTGGTCTTGATGTGGCTTCTTCCATAAATCCTTGGTTATAAGACTTCTCTTCAGCTAGTCTTCAGTTGGTTTTTAGGATTATTGCTCTATAGTTTAGTTGTAATTCCAGTTTGCTACTGGGTGGAGGTGAGTGAGGCCTCCACCTACTCTGTGGCCATCTGGGATCTCCCGTGGGCAGCATTTAAAAAACGTTGAAGAATGTCCTGGCAATGGTGTGCTGCACAGATTACGGAGGGTGTGGCTCAGGATCAGAACTTCAGTAGCATCTGAACTTGAGAAATTTCTGGGATTTATCGTGGGCGTGTTTTAGTTTTTGCCAGTGAGGGCACCCTTCTTCTGAATCCTAGCAACAGTTTCTGCACTGCATACTCACCATCAGGTACCTTCTGAAGGAGCCCTCCATGCAGCAGCAATTAGATTCCTCATGCTTGGTTCAACGTGATGTATCTTAATGCCAAGATTTATTCAGAGTTTAATATGCAATATGCACTGTCCTAAGAAAACAACATGTATTAAGGTTCTCCAGAGAATCAGAAACAATAGGAGATATACATACATATTTGTAAATAGATTCATTAAAAAGAATTAGCTCACAGGATTATGGAGGCTCAGAAATCCCAGATTTGCAGTTGGCAAGCTGGAGGTCCAGGAGAGCTGAGGGTATAGTTCTAGTTCTAGTCCAAGCCCAAATCCAAGTCTAAAGACAGGAGAAGACTAATATTCCAGCTTGAAAATAGTGAGGTGAGGGTAGAGGGGAAGGAGGGGGAGAGAGAGAGATTCAGGGAGGGAATTCTTCCTTACCAAACTTTTTGTTCCATTCAGGCCTTTAACAAATTGGAAAAGGCCCACCCACATTGGGGAGGAAAATCAGCTTTACTCAGTCTACTGATTCCAGTGTTAATCTCACCCAACACACCCTCACAGACACACTCAGAAATAATATTTGTTCAAATATCTGGGCACTCCAAGGTCCAGTCAAGTTGACACATACAATTAATCATCAGACATGTGCTAATGCAATGCATCCTCATGACAACACTGTGAAGCTGGCAGTGCTGTCACCCTCATTAGTAGGGGAGCCAGGATTTTAGCCGGTGTGACTTCAGGGCCTGTGGTTTTCACCAGGACAGTGTAGGGCTACACTGCTCCTCCCTGCCTTGCAAAAAAGTCCCAGGGTTTCCCTTTACATTTGCAAGCGGTTTTAATTTTATTTTATTGAATAACATAAATAGCAACATCAAATAAAATTTTTAAAGTGGTTTATTATTTTTTGTGTTACTTCTAATCCCTTCTCATTTTTACATGTAATTTTTTTAAAATTGTTGTTCAATTACAGTTGTCCCACCTTTCCCCATTGCTCTCCTGCCCCCACCCCAGTTAATCCCACCCTGCCATCCATGCCCACGAGTCCTCTACTCACGTTTCTTGACTTGCCCCAGCCCTTCTTTCCCCCATTATGCCCCTCCCCCCTCCCCTCTGGTCACTACATTTAATTTTAAAAGGGCCCTACTTTGCCTCACTGTTTACTCAGAAGTGATGATGGCATAAAGAATATCACCCTCACCTGGCCCTGGTTAGTCAGTAACAACAATAATGACATTATCATGACCAATTAACTGTATTAAGTAATTATTACTTAATAATTTTTAATGTATTCCATTCTCCTGGGTGGTTGTTTATTTTGCTAAACATAAGCAAAAAGAAAAGAAAAGAAAGAAATCTATTATTTATTAGAGAAGACATTTATATCAAATTCTCTTCCCAACAAGGAAATACAAGTTGTCAAATGTTGAACCTGAGGAACAGAAACGTAGGTAACTTTCTTTTGATCTCTTTTCTACTGCCTTTCTAAATATCACACAATGGAAAAATATATAATTCACTTAACTTTTTAAAAATTCTGTATAATTACTGTATTAATTAACACAAGACAAAAGTGGGCCAAACGTCCCATAAGAAATACTTCCTGTGGCTGCAGGACCACCAGAGCTGGTCCGCACACAGCCCCTGCTCCAAGGACCCTGCGGCAGCCGTGCTACAGGGCTTGGAGAAGAATCTCATGCCAAGACCACAAAGGAGACAGAACATAGAGATTCCAACTGATTCCAACCTGTTACTGATTTCCTCCAAGATTATTAATTGTTTAGTGACAGACCAAAGAACAGACCCAGCTTCCTGGTTCCTTGTACCCTTCCTGCTTATTATATTCCATATGAGCCAGCTTTCTGAAATCTTCTTTCTGAAGAGATTTCATCATCTGTATTTTGTCACTTGCATTGGATTCATGGGCTCACAGCTATGCGAATGTAAATGGAGTAATTGGTTAACAGTTGGCCAGAACTTGTTATACCCTCACCCTGTTCTATGCCTCCTCCTCGCCCGTGGCAGACATCATTAATGGAGCAGAGAACACTCTTCCCCAAGCTCAGCTTTCATTCAGAGCCTTCCCAACACAGTGTTCAGGCAGTCATTGCAAACAGTTGGCCCTAAGGATGAACCTTCTTGCTCCCCCTGGATGAAGTAGTGATGTCAACATTGATCCTTTTTTTCCCTTAGTGTCTGGCCCTGTTTCTTTACCAATTATGGCTACAACCCCACACTTCTTTCTCACTCTGCTTGAGACAACATACTCAGGATGGAAGCTACTTCCATCCCCAAACAGGTTCCCAAAACACAAGAGGAGAGGGAATCATGTCTAACCCATTTGTTCCGCATGCTTAGAAAACCTTAAATGACTGGCTCGGGCTCACACAGCTGGGCTCAGCATGGCACCAAGACCGGTACCCTGCTAGCTGACTCTGGCCAGTGCTCTTTTGACCACTCTGCCTATCTGACTCTGTGCTTTATCATGAAGAACAGAGAATATGTTCCCGGGATAGAACACGTGTAAACACTCCTCCATCACATTGGCCATGGCAGCTTGCCAAGACAGGAATGAAGCCAAATTTAGTGGGTCCTTCAGCCTGGTGACCCCAGTGGAAACAATCCCCTGATATAGAAGAGAGAGAGCCAAGAAAAATGTATTGTCCTACAAAGAACAAAGTCTGGGGTGATTCATTCTTCTGATCCTGGTGGTGATTTATCTCTGGATGCCGGTCACTCATTCGTGGCTGTCAGCAACTTTGCAGGAATTCTTATCTGGATGCTTGTCCTGAACACATAATTCCCTGCTTACTTCCTCATGGTTCCCAAATGTTCAGAGGTTTCCTGGGCATGCTTCTCTGGCTGCCCTTTTGGTACTTAGCAACAGACCCTTTCAAAATGTTAAAAAGTCTGGGGCCTGGGCAACCCTCAGTTTTTCTGGACCTCAGCTTTCTCATCCTTAAAAATTGGAAATTGTACTAGCTGGTCTCAAAGATTCCTTTTGGCCTAAAATCCTCTGACAAGACATATTTGAGGATATACTTTCAAACAGGAAAAATTATTTGAGTTTTCTGTCTCTAAATATTGGCTACTTATGTATATATGAATGGGAGCAGGCAGGGAGGAAGGCTGGGGCAGAGCCGGCAGCAGGCACAGCCTCCGCAGAGGGCCCCACTGGACTCCCAGGCCGCTGCCGTCCGTCTCCCACCACTCTGTGAGAACTGCTTCTGCTCAGGTCACTCATGATGTCTTGTTGTCAAGTTCGGTGAACACTTTCAAAGTAAATTATAAAAGCACCCGGAATATGTTCTCATGAAAAATCAACAAAGCAGAACACGTATAAATAGGAAGTCATGTGAAATTCTATAAGCATTTACAAACATATCATTTTTAAGGGGACCTATTCTAGGTGTTTTAGTTTAGTTTTATTTGTATGCAAATAGAATCAAATAAAACACAAGACTCTGTACCATACTTTTTTCACTTAACAATATATCTTGGAGCTCTTCACCACATCAGCCCACACAGTCTCTGTTTTTAACTGCTGCAGAGGGTCCATTGCATGGATACACTGTGTTTTATTTAACCATTATTTTTGTTAACCACTTCTCTGTTGATGGAGATGTAGTTTGCTTCTAGGGTATTGTTATTTCAAAATATGCTACAATAAATTACTGTACTTGTCTACATATTTGATTTCTCTAAGATAAATATATTTAGAAGCAAAACCGTTGGGTTTACAAAACTGCACATTTTACATTTTTAAAAATTCTGCCAAGTTGTTGATTAAGATGGTAGTACCTAAGGGAATACTAATTTCCCTGTATTCTCATCAATCTTTCCTCTTTTTTAATGTTTGCATTTTCTTCATTACTGGCAAGGTTGAGCACAATTACATGTGTTTTTGGCCATGTATATTTCTTTCATGGATTGTCTATTTATACTTTTTGCTCATTTTTTAGTTAAGTTGCTTTTTTTCTTATCAGTTTGTAAGAATGTTAAAATTTTTTTTACACTTTGTTTGAACTTACATACTCATCACCTAGCTTCAATACTATCAACTCCTGGCCAACATATTCTCCCATTCACTTCTACCCAATGCAAGGATTATTTTGAAGCAAATCCCTAACACCAAAGCTTTTAAAAATATCCATGTTATCATCACATCTAAAAAGAAAAATAATTCTCTTATGTTATCAAATACCCAATGTTCATATTTCCTCCGTTAGCTCTTACATTTTTTAAAATGTCTAGTCAGTGTTTAAATTTCCTACATTGTCTCATAATTCTTTTTTTAACAATTTGTTTAAATTCAGATTCAAAGAAAGTCTATGAATGTAACTGGTTAATATGTCTTTTAAGTCTTTTTTAATTTATAGTTTCTTTCTCTCATTTGTGGAAGAATTATTCTGATTATTTTTTCTTTGGAGTTTCCCACAGCCTGAAATTTGCTGATTGAATCTGAGGATGTCATTTAGCATGTCCCTGTGTCCCATGCATTTTTTAAATATGTACTTGTAGTTTGAGCTAAGGCTCAAACAGATGGAGGACTGATGTTCTAACAAGAATGTTTCAGAGCTATGACATGTATTTTTCACAAGGCTGCACAATTCTAGGTGTTCCTTTCTGAGGTCAGCAGCCATTCATGATTGTGTTGGTCTGATCTGATCTATTCAGGAAGCAGAAACTACACAGTAACTCAAGTGGATGACGTTTAATATTGAGAATTATTAACTATGATGGGAGAGTAACTATGAAGATATAAAGAGAACTCTAAAGGGTATTCTATGTCTAAGGGAAAATACTCAGAGAAAAACAAGCTTGGAAAGGAGGGCTCCTACCAAAGCTGGGGCTCCGACTTGGTCAGCGAAGGTGTAGCACACTAGACAGCAGGCAAGTTCACTGTGCTACTGGGCCACAAGTGTTCCACTGTCACCAGGAAAGCAGGAAAGAACCCATGGGTGCAGGCAGGCTGAGGCTGGTGGGTTCTTCCATGAGTGGAAGGCCTGGTGTGAATCATTGACATCAGGAGAGGGGAGGTGTAAGCTTGCAGGGGAGGGGGGCATGGATTTGGAAACAACATCCTGGGTCCCTGGCCAGCTGGCACTGAAGAATGCACAGGAGGAGTTAGGTCTCCACCGCGGGTGAGGCTTGGAGTGCAGTGTCCACACCACAAATGCTGAGGCAAAGTGGTCACTGGGCCCAGGATGTGGCTCTGAGGTCTCTGAGGGACTGCATATTCTAAGCATGAGGCTGGGGCAGGGCACACAGTGTTGACAGGCCATGCAGCTGGAGCAAGAAAAAAACAAAGCTCAGTACAGTGGGACAAAGAAAAGTCCTGCAATGTCCCTCTAGCGCCCTCTCCTGACAAAGCTTAGTATTGCACTCTTTGTAAGAGAAATGGTTGGAGTCCAATCTATTATCACAGAGCAGGTATTGAAGGGTGGCTTGGGGGCTGAGAGGCAATAAATTAATAACTGACACAATGATTAGTGGCTAGGTACATTATTTCATTAGTCTTGCAAAATGGTTATATTCTCATCCTAGCTATTTTCATATAGTAGCTGGAATGCTTTCAAAGAAAGAAAAGTCCCCGTATCTCTTTGGTTGCCCAAGACACAGTGTGCACAAGAACCCGGCTTTCTCCACTGCTACCGTTTTCTTCTTTTCTCACATACGTTAGGTCCCTAGGGTCCCAGTACTTTTGCTCATTCACCAGGTCCAATCTGAACTCTCTATTTTTGGCCCCAGAATCTCCTTCTCTCTCTGGTCCAACGTCTGACTTCAGATCAAAACTATTTTTTTCCACCTCCTGAATCTTGACTCTGCCCATAAATCCCCTAGACAGAATGTGTGGGGAGTGAAATTTTTATTTACAAATTATGTAATCCTCACAAATGCCTTACGAAATGAATGCCACTGTCCAGGTTTTACATGTGGAAAATGAGGCTTAGAGACATGAAGCAAGTACTTCCAGGTCTCCAGCGGGAAATGGGAGAGCTGGCAATAGAAGTCTGCTTAACAGTGAATCATGCCAGCCTGCCAGCCTGCCAGCCTAGGACTCAAAGCCTTCTGCTTCTTTCTCTTTGGGTAACTTTAAATTCACCCATCTCCTGGCTTCTCACCAGTTCTATATTTTCTTCTAAATTTCCAGGTCATTAAAAATGTTCTCCCAGAATCATCATTTCAAACACTCTTCCAGGATCACCTTCTCCAATACTATCTAATCCAGGTCTTTATTTCCGGGCTGGTATTTCTTTTAGAACAGTAGCCTAATACCACTTAATTGCATTAACTCCACACAGTTTAACTGCAGTTCATTTTCTCTGGCCTCAGGTTTTTGGGAGAGACATCCAAACCCCCTATAGTTTTGAAGATGCTTTTTTACTTCCCCCACCCCAGCCCTTTGCAATACTCACAGAGAAGAGAATGAGGACAGAGGTGAAAATTTCTTTCTCCAGAGGAGTTACGCTACTCCGGGTATTGTAAAGAAGGAAATACACCATGCCCGACCTGGCACTGACATTAAAAGCGGCTCTCTTCATTCTCCACTCTCAGGAAACCACGAGCCAGCTGTGAAGTCCTGACCATGACCACTCTGTAGAGACCGCTGCAAATCAATCAAAATCTTTCTATTCCCCTCTTCCTACTCCAGTTCATACTTCCTCCTTCAACAACCCACTCACCACTTTTCCTTTTCTTTTCAGTCATCTCCTCTACTGAATGGTTATCATTCCCACCTCCTGGTCCTCCTTAGCCCCTTCCCCTCCATTCCTTCCTTTTGGTCCATAGCCCCCTCTCTTCCTTTCTTTCCTTCCTCCTACCCAATCTTTACCGGCAAAGGCAAACACAATAACAAAAGAATGGGGAATAAGTAAACAGCTGCCTGCCCTCTCTTGGAAGTCTCTGGAAGTGGCTTCCTCCATCTCCATTGATAGAGAGTCTCTGCGTTTCAAAGCGTTTGGCCCTAATTCAAGGCCAGTCCCATTGGTCATGGAGTCATTGTGTTGAGATGAAGGTAAATCCAGGCAGTTTCTATTTTTGGATGCAATTGTGTTTCTGGAAAAGGCTGCACAGCACATAATAGGAAATCCTGAGAGTGTGAAGACTGTTTCCTGCCAGTTGAAGGATTGTTGTCTTTGGCAGTTTTGACAATAGCAGAAACCTTTGAGTATGTTGACAAGGGTGGAGGGGCTCAGGGAGGGAGGATCTGGCTGCATCGGGTAGATGAGACAGTGAAATATGGAGTTGGGGGAAGTGGGGATTGTCAAGGAAGGTGATTTAAAACTAAGTGAAAGCAAGCAAGTTGTAGAACTCTGATTACTTTGTAAAGATATCTGTGGAAATGGGGTCAGCCCAGGCAAGGCATTGTCTGCTCAGTATGAGCTATTATAAAAATGGTCCCTCATTAAGTGGATAATGCTCAATGGCAATAATGATGACAGTAAACGACAATGACAATGACAGGGATAGTGATGATGTGTTGGAGAAAGTCACAGTTATTTTCTTCAGGCCTAAGAAACTGAAGGCTCTTTCTGCTGGGGGTGTCGGGATAGTTCTGAAGCAGTGTGTCTAATCCTTAAATGTGTCGGAATCATCTGGGATCTCATTAAAATGAAGGTTCTCACCCAGTAAGTCTGGGATGAGCCTGAGATTCTGCATTTCTAATGAACTCCCAGGTGAGTGCTGCCAGCTGTTCAATGCATCCATGCTGTTTACATACCAAGGGACTGGGAGAACATGTGTGGGAAAAATAAGGTAAAGCTTATTGATATGGGGGCACTCTCTCCTCATTAAGGACCTACAATCCTGGCAGAGCACATAGGATACTCTCTTCACTAAAGTAACAACAAATCTGTTAGTGCTGGTGGCGGTGGTGGGTGGGGACGGGGAAGCAGCATCCCTGAGAAGGTGAGCAGTGGCTGTCTTCTTCAGGCTAAGATTGACTGTAGGAGCTGTTGTTAGAACTGGGCTCACAATCAGTGGGGATGATACTATGCTGGAATACCGAAGGCCGCATTGAGGCATTTAACCAGCAGAGGCAAAGTGGGAGCAAGGCAGAAAGACAACCCAGGGACCTGGACCTGCAAAGGTCTCTGATTGATTATGATGTGCCTAGGGGTGAGGTCAGGGGCATCCAGTGTGAGTACTGCTTGACGTATGTGACCAAAACAGTCAAAAACAAGTGAACAAAGGCTGGAGCCAGCCTTTTCATTTAATGAAAAATCATAATCCCTCACTCAGTTTCTAGAAGTGACTCAGTTCTCAGACCCAGAGCTCACTGATTGAAGGGGAGGCCAGTTTCCTTTGAGGAAGGATCCTGCAATGTACCAAGTCAAATGTATTTGGTAGTTTCCCCTAGTTCTCCCCCATGGATTCCTATAGCCATTTACCCCAGCAATTCTACAGTGGAGAAAAGAGAACAGCAAGATCTTTCAAGGATCTGAATTGGTACTGATAACAAGAGACCCAAACACCACCATGGCCTCTTTAGAGAGGAGCAAAAGGAACCATGTGATGAATAGCCCAGGTAGGTCTCAAAATGGGTCTCAGTGGGTTCATTGCCCTATTCCAATGGTATGCTGGTAAACCAGCTCTCCAAAAAGAAGAAGGAGAAGGATGAGAAAGGGAAGACTCAGAGGAGGGGAGAAAAGGAGAAGAAAAGAAATTCCTGATCTGGATATGTGGCATTTGATAATTCCTATGTTGTACATACTTCCACACTGGCCAGTTCCAAGCACCGCATCACATGAAGTTGGGAAAAGAAGTTTAAACAGGATGGATGAATTGAACCCAGGCAGAACTCATCGGGAGGCTATTAGAACTCAGGCCAAGAGGTCTGGTGGCTGTTCTGGTGAGTGATCCTTTTCCTCAGCAGGGACACTATTCACCACCTGAGCCTTACTGAGACTCGACCATAATTATTGGTCTAGCAAGGAGATGCAGAAGCAGATCTTCAGGACAGCAGACATTGTCTAGCAAGGTGTCTGGCTTAGGTGAGGCCTTTGTCTAATCTCTAGGTGGGGGAGGCTGCCCTCTAGCAAGAGGCAGAGGGCGATTTCTGCCAGCCCATAGATTCCAGAGAATCTGAGAGTTGAAGGTTCTCAGAAGCATCACCCCGGAGTTTTCATCTCAGATTTCAGGGTTCCAGTCCTTTCTTATCAGAGCCCTCCCTTCCCCTTAGGAGACCTGCTGAGGCTGACTATTTTCCTTTGTTACTCCAACACCTGGGCAGTTAGCTCCTAGACCTGTTTTTCCTCTCCAGCAGCACCCCAGCGGCAGGACATGAAGGTTTTTAAAGGCTGCCACGGAAGCCTTTCAGCTTCACACTGTGTTCTAAGTGGATGGTTGGCTGATCTGAGCCTGCCTGTCATGTTCTTCTTCCAGGGTTCCAATCGCAGTTAACAACTAACCAAGTCTATGATCTTTGGCTACCGTGTTTCAAACATGCCGGAGTTATTGCTTAAGCTGACACATCTCCTTCCACCAGACTCCATCTCAGTTCACTTCAGGTGAGAATCTTATAGAACTTATCTACAACATGAGTGAGATGGAATCTTATAGAACCTTTAAAACTCTACCTAACACCAGCAGTTGGGTCTTGTTACCATTGGGCTGGTAAGTGATCCAATTCTGGAGTTCTATCTCAAGGGTGTACGTCCCAGGACCAGCACCAGCCATCTCGGGATGAGCTCTCCAGAATCAGGCCTTGACACAGGGATTTCAGTGCACATGGTTTATCTGTGAGGGGATCCCAGGAAGCACCAGTAGAGACAGAAGAGCAAGAAGCCAAAAAATGGTGTGCTATCCAGCAGGAATGCCCTGGGGGACACCGGGAAACACTCTGAAACATTTCTCAGAGTCACCCACCTGCCCTGAGGGATGAGGAAATTGATGTGTTTACCCATCCACATCAACTGTCATTGCCTGAGGGCTGCGTCTGGGCGGTTAACTCCCTGACTGCCCAAAACAGCCCTCAGCAGAGAAAACTCAGGTGTTTACAAAGTACCGGTGGTATTTAGAGGTGAGGGCCAAGGAGCTATGGGCTGGGCATGTCAGCCTCTGCTTACCTGGTATCAGGGTCACCCTACCCTGGTAGCAGCAGCAATGCAAAAAAAAAAAAAAAAAAAATCGAGTCCACTCAAACCAAAATGGGATGGCACTGGAAACTCTTTGGGAAAGAGAGGCATGGTGGAGGCCAGGTGATCTGGGGCTGGAGCCACTAGGTGACACAGTGTTCAGGAACCACAGCTCCAGCTGGGGAGCTACAATGCTGCTCTTCCGTGTGTGGTAGGGACTCGCCAGGCCCTTTCCGCCATGAGACTTCTCACTGGTGCTGGGAGATGTGACCCCATGGATGGATTAACCAGACAAACTCCTGCTGCAGGTTAGCACAGTGCCTTCCAGGTAACACTGCCTGACCCCAGGTAAGAAGTCCCCTTAAAGAGGGACGCTTGGGTGAGAATTTCAGGCACAGGTTGTGGTAAAGTTATTTTGAGGTGCAGTTTTTTGTAGGGCACCTCAATTATACTGAAAATACTAAGAGCATGTACCTGCATTGGCATGGGTACTTCACATAGTAATCGGTTGAATCTCATAACAACTTAATGAAGACAGATGAGGGTGGATATTTTTATCCTCATTTTACACATGAGAAAATTGAGACTTACTGGGGTTAAGTGACTAGCTTGAACATCACCAAGCTGGGTAGTGGTGGAACAGAGGTGTCATCTCACATCTTTGGATTCTATGCCCTTGTTCGAGACCGGCAGTTCCCACAGATGTCTCTCCTATTAGCTGTGGAAGAGTGCCTTTGTAGCAGAAATGTCCAGTTTGTCTTGGCAATCCCAGTGCTGGCATACTCAGTGTTTAATATCTCTCTGTTCAGCAAATAAATGTTTAAATCCCTCCAAAGACTTGTAAAGGGATACAGCAGCCTTTGTCAACTCCCTTTCTTTTCTCTCCTCCCAGCCAGGCTTACACACAACACATGCACGCGCGCACACGCACACACACACACACACTCTCAATCCTGCAAACTATGCTCTTTTGGAAACCCTCACACACTGTAGAACCTGAGAAATCTGAGAAACAAGAGGGACTTCAGAGGAGCCCTCACATGTCTTGGGAGACCAAGCTGCTCTCCTGGGACTGTCCTTAGCGTGGGTGGGTAGACTCTTGAGTGAGTCCTGATACTGTTAAGAATTGTTCAGCTCCCTAACTGGAGTCTGCTCTCCTGGGTCAAACTTCCTGGCAAGGGCCTCTGGTTCAGTGGTGTGCAGTGACCTTCTACAGCCACAAGAGGGAACTAGTGGCGCGGGAGCTGCCTGCAGCAGGGATGGCCCCCCAGAGGCCCCCTGAACCCACAAAAGAATCTGGACAGACAGCGGAAGTGGGGGAAGGAGGTGGTCAGGGGAAGCAGAACAGAGAGAACGTGAGAAAAAACAGAACTGTGAAGTGAAACATAGAGAAGAGGGTAAAATTTAAATTGACCGTAACTTACATGAAAAATAAATGGGTGGAGAACTTTCATCTTTTTGCTAAGCACTATTCTAATTTTTTTGGAGGGGACAAACATACATTATTTTTATAATTAAGAGTGAATAAACATATATTTAAAACAAATAGGAAAAATAAAATAAGCAGCAAGCAACATTCCATAGTTACTCTGGCATTCTGGGGAAAAGCACCAACGTTTCCGGTTCTTTGGGTGGTTAGGAGACACCTTTACGCCTCCACACCTACACTCATGGTCACTGTCCCCTTTTCTTCACTCGTTCTCTGTAAATTGGAGTTGCTTTCTGAGAACACGCCCTGTTGCCTGAAACTCAGTAGAAATGAATTAGTAGCAGATAGTAACAATGTTTTACAATGATTCTTAACTGAAGCTGTTATCATTTCCTTTGTGAAGATAAATCCATAAATGACTGATGCTATTAATAAGCTATGAATTTAATTATTAGAATGTCATTAGAAACAAGTAAAAACTATTTTAGTTGCCTCTTGGAAACATTCACTTAGAATATTTGTTTTGTGTATCCTAAGAGGCACAGTTTAAAGCAATGACAATGATTTTAATTAAACATGTTAAACCTTAATATCTAATTGACACTTTTCCTGCAAACCGCAGTAACCAATATGAATATTACAGGCATCAAAGCTTTTGGGTTAGGAAATCACCCTCTGAGTCCATTTAGGAAAAATAAAATAAAATTAATTTATGTCATGGTGCTTTGGGACTCAAAGCTTTTCTGGAAATTAATCCACCCTTGGAGGATAAGACTCATTACCTCCATTAGAGGCTACAGCACCAGAAGGAGTGAGGAACAAATAGCATCTGGCCTTCGTGTTGCTGCTGAAGTTCTTTGCTTGATGGGAGAGGAGGGTGACCGCCCTGGCTTTCTTTGTGCAAAGCCCTCTGAGCCTCTCTCTGATTCCCACACGGCTGAGAGAAGCCTGGGGCCACCTCTGCTGCATGTCCACACCTCTGCAGGTGGGTCTAAACTGGAATTGGCCTCAGAGAACTGGGGCTTCCATTGTCCCAATGCTTCCCCACCATTTGCATATCATAGATACAGAGAACAGGACTAATATCTGTATAAAAAACTGAACAAAATGCTAGAACTACAGGGCATCTGGAGACAGCCATATGGGGATTGGTAATGGTAAATACTGAATTTGTATGAAATATCCAAATAAAATCTTTTAACATTTTTAGTGACAAGCTTGAGTTTCCTTCCATCAACATAATTTTTAAAAATCAGGGTTTATGCTTAAAATGCTTTCTTGAAATAATCCTTCAAGACTTTTTAAAATAAACTCTTTAGAGTTTTGAAAGTCACCACCAATGACTTTGTTTGCAGAAGGTGATAAAATTTTTATGACCAGCTTTATAACCATTCAAACATTTACAACATTTGAAATTATAGCAAAAGAGACCTAACTGTTCCTTCCTCTTTTCATTGACAAAAGGAATGTTGTCCATTTCCTGTGATAAGGTGAAAAGATTTTGAATTCAGTGGAATGTTTTTAGATCTGTATTTCATAATAAAGGACTCTGCCTGCATCATCAGAATGCTTACCTTGCAGTGAGTAGCCAGAGTTACCCCTGGGATAGGAAGACAGATCAGGGAGATCTGAAGCCCAGAATTCCTGCTGGGGTTTCCTGCCTTCTCATTCTTTATTGGCCACACCTTGGGCTTCATTCTTGCTTCTTGGGTCCCTGGAGCTAAAGAGGTCCCTCATCCAGACAGACTCCGCTGCCCTCTACAGAGGCTGTAGCTGTCCTGGTAGGGGGCACGTCCTTTACAGCTCACCCTGCACAGCCAACTCAGTTGTCACTAATGATGCCCCAGGCTCTCCAGCCTGGAAGCCTTAGCAATTTGGGGTCTTGGGGCACACTGGTGACCCCACTACAAGCCACTGTGGGGGAGCATTCTTCCACAGTGGACTCAGGGAATCTTCTCTGCTCACATCCTGATCAGCCAGTTCTTCAGGGAGGGGAGCAGAAGGGGATCTGTGCCCTCAGTGATTTTGTACCAAGGGACAAGCTCCCTTGGAGCTCACTGGGGTTAGCCACAGGCACATGAAGAAAATGTTTTAGGGTTCTCATGTTTGGGTATACATTACTATTGAGATTGACCAAAAATGTCTTTGCTTTTCAAGGTGGAATATCTAAATGTTGCAGATGTGGTTGGAACAAGGGTGTTATTCAAGTAAGTGTACAATCACCCAAGGTGACTTTTAAAGAAACAGCACCCATTTGGATATTAAGCTTCTCGTGTTGGAACAACCTTCCTCTTCCTGTCTTGTATACGTAGTTCTCTTTTGTATACAGATCAAGAATTTGACTGCATTACAGAGGTACTTGTTTAATGCTTAGAGGAGTCAGAATGAAACTACATTTGTAAGCGGGCTTCTTCTCATTTTACTCAGTGGTAGCTTTGTACCTCTCATCTGTTTATAGCCCCTCAATAAGTAACAAATTACTCCCAAACCTAGCAGCCTGAAACAACAAACACTTACTCTCATAGCACTGTGTGTCAGGAACCTCATGGGCCTAGCTGGTGCCTCTGGTTTAAGGGTCCTTGTGGGGCTGCGGTCACCTTTCAGCTGGGGCTGTAGCAGACCAGCTTCTAAGTTCATTACACGGCTGTTAGCAGGGTTTAGTTCCTTGTGAGATGCTGGACTGAAGATCTTGATTCCTGGCTGACTTTTGGCTAGAGCCTCCCCCCAGTTCCTTGCCACCTGAGTCTTTCCATAGGCCAGCTTTTACAACGTGGCAGCTGGCTTCCCTCAGAGTTAGCAAGCAAGAGAGCAAAAAAGCCCCCAAGATAGAAGCCACTAGATTTGTAACCTGATCTTTGGAGGGATATCCCATTACTTCCACCATAATCTGTTTCCATCAGTCCGGCCCACAGTCACAGGGAGGATATTGCACAGAGCACGAATAACAGTTGGCAGAAGTCAGTGTTGGTCATCAAGGAAGCCACCCACCACACTCCCCCAAATCCCTACACTTGTTCCCTTCTCTGAGGCTCTGTCGGGATTATGCATGGCTTTGTTCATCCTTTTGGAATAGGAGCATGGCATGATTCTTCTTAGCATCTCCTTTACATTCATTCATTCACCCCTTCGTTCAACGAGTGTATGTTAAGGCCTACTCTGGGCCGTATTCCATGCTGGGTACTGGAGGGGCAGGGGAAAGAGGGACCATCTGTATGCACAGAGTTTCTTTCCTTCAGATCTCTTGCCTAGAACCCTGTGTCCCATGCAGTCCTCTCGGAGGCAAGCAGGTGCCTAGATGACCCACCTGGATTGTCCAGGTCAGAGATGCTCTGTCATCTGTTTCTCTGTCCTGATGACCCTTTCCAGTTCAGCTCATCATACCGTATTCTGAGTGATGGAACCTCTCCAGGCCTCGGTTTCCTCACAGGGTGATGACCCCTATAGTAAACCAAGATAACAAAGGAAGCACAGAGAACAGTGGCAGGCAATAGTAAACGTCTAAACTATGTCCTTCCCAATGTTGGCTACATTGTTTCCTCCAACTCGATCATCACTTTGAATCTTTTTTTAAAAGCACATCTGATTGCATTATGGAAACCTGGACTTCTCACCAACACTGTTTTTTTTTTTTTTTTTCCTCAGATGTTCCTGCACTGCCTCCATTCACCGGCTCAATGCAAAGGCTGTTGGGTGATTAATGGTGGTCAACTGCCCCAGCCCCTGCAGCCTGGCACCCCAGGGCTGCAGGGTGCTGCAGGCAGAAGCAAGCTGCTAGGATTTTGTTTTCCAGCTCACTGGGGTGGGCTGTCTATATAAGCCACATGGTAAATTGTGCACCAGCTATTTGGAAAAAATAACACAAAAGCCAGCAACAGTATTGAAGTTGGGGTACCCCTCCTTGACTTATTGAGCTTTAGGGAGGGACCAAGTGCCTGGAAGGAATTGGGGAGCACCGCCCCCACCCATGTTCCCTGAGACTTGGCTTGGATGGCTCCATGGTCAGTCAGGGCTGCTTCCAGTCCACAAAGCAGGTGTGGCTTGAATAGACTGAAATTTGCCCTCTCTGTCATGTTGAAGAATTGGGTTCCAGAGGCCTGGCTCACTTCTTGTGGTAGAAACAAGTGTTTGCCTTCTCATCTTAGCCTCCCATCTGTGGCTGATGAATAAACAATTAAGGAAGTAGGAATGCCTGTTGCTTACCACAAGCTAAGATTACCATAGCCAGAGAGGAGGGAGCTTATGAGAGATGGCCTGGGATGAATTTAGAAGTGTTGTCTTTGAAACAGAGTTCTACAGCTCTCTGCTCAATGCGGGGCTTCAGGGAAGTCTTTCTCCCCCGATCTGGCTACAGCTGCCTTCCCCTTTCTGATATCTGCACGTCATCCTCTCATGATTCTTTTTTCTCATCTTCTCACCCCCTCACTCCCCTCCCATCATTTATCCTAGGAGCTCATCTCCTCCTGGAAGGTTCCACCTTCTCAGTCTTAGATCTTCCATCTGAGAGGATGCACCATCCCATATTGCAGGTCCTCTGGTCTTCCTTCTCCCACCCACATACCATTCCTCCTTCCAGCCCCAGAACCTCTGCTGCAGCTGTGGTTGGGAGTGGAGGGCAGAGAACGTGGATGGCGTGTCCCTCCATCCTTGTGCCAGGCAGGTTGACAGAGCTTCTGTGGATGAGAGTAACAAGCACTGAGAAGCAGAATGCCCTGCGTTGGTTTGGTTTTTTTTTCCCCTTAGTGGTAGAGGGTGGCTAGCATGAGAGCAGGGAGGTGGGTATGGAGTCGCAGGTGACTCCTCAGTTTCCTCCTCATTTCCCACTCTCCCCTGCATCCAAGTCCATGTCTCCCATTAAGGCATGAGTGTCTCCACCTGGATCTCTAATGCTATCTGACAGGTGAATGATTGCGGATTAGCAATTATCAGTCAGACAATCTCCAGAATATATAAAGAATTCCTACAACTCAACAACAAGAAGGCAAAGGACTCAGTTAAAAATGGAAAAAGGACTTGAGTAGACATTTCTCCAAAGAGAATATACAAATGGCCAATAGGCACATACAGCCATGCTCGATAACATTACTCATTAAGGAAATGCAAATCCAAGCTACAATGAGCCCTTTATGTCTGCTAGGATGGCTAGAATGAAAAACAATGAAAAGCAAACATGGGCAAGGATGTAGAGAAATTAGAACCCTAGTATATTGCTAATGGGAATGTAAAATTGAACAGATGTTGTAGAAAACAGTTTGGCAATTCCTCAAAAAGGTACGCATACAATTACCATAAAGTCCAGCAATTCCACTTCTAGGTATACACCTCAAAGAATTGAAAACAGGGACTTAAATGGATCCTTGTATGCCAATGTTAATTGCAGCATTATTTACAACAGCCAAAGGTGGAAGCAACCCAGGAGTCTATCAACAGATGAAAGGATAAACAGAATACGGTAAAACCCAATACACTAGAATACTATTCAACCATACAAAGGAATGAAGTTCTGATATTATGCAATAATATGAATGAACCTTGAAAACATTATGTAACATGAAATAAGTCAGTCACAAAAGGATGAACGGCTTATGATTCTATGTATGTGAAATGTCTAAAATAGGCAAATTCATAGAGACAGATCGCAGGTGAGAAGTTACCAGTGGCTGGGGAAAGGTAAGATGGGGAGTTATTCCTTAATGTGTTCAGTGCTTCTACTTGGGCTAATAAAACATTTTTGGAAATAGTTGTAACAATGTCACAATTTATAAATATGGCTAATGTCACTAAGTTATATGCTTAAAAATGGCAAATTTTGTCATTATGCGTTTTACCACAATAAAAAAATTTCAAAACAAAAAGAAGAGAAAAAAATTCAAAACAAAAAGCACTCCAATGGACAGGTATACAAACAAAGGCTCTGGAGGTGGAGGGGCCGGAGGTGGGCTGGACAGGCCGTTTCCTGAGGGTGTGACCACGGGCCAGCCCTGACCCCCTGAGCAAATCCTCCCGAGTCCGGGTTTTCTCACCGACGACACCTGCCTGGCTCCAGCTCCTCTTGATCTGTTTACCCTGTCTGTGAAATGGAGACAATACTAGTTACCTCACAGGGCTTTTGTTACAATTGGATGAGTTAGTTGTGTAAAGCTCTTTAAAAGAGTGCTTGGTACGTGAGAAAAATTAATAAATATCATCTGGTAAGTGCAAGCAGGGTGGAGTGCAGTTGGATTAACTTAGAGGTCCAAGCAATGACACGACTTCAAAATTAAAAATAAAAAGAGTAAAATATTAAAACAAAAATTTATATACACCGGCATTATGAAAGCTTTATTCCTCCTAAGTGTTTAGATTTGGCAAATTTCCGAAAAGCTTATTGAAGCTTAACTTTTTCTTCTCTTTCTGTTTTGATCCTGCCAGGCTGGTTCCTAAGCATTTTTTTCAGTCAGCCTAAGTGGTCATTGACCCTGGCTGTGGGGAGAATGGCCAGAAAAGTGATATCTACCTCAAGAAGAGGTTCTGAGGCTTAAGTAAGATAATGCATGTGAAGAGTCCCATCCCAGCACCTGGTGCTCTTCAGTCCCAGGACCTCTGACATCCCTTTGAAAATAGATATTTGTTTCCAGGCGGTGGCAGGCAGAGTCCTCCTCCCTGAGGTACACATCCTCTCTAAGCCCCTCACCTGGGGTGTGGGCAGGATCTGTGCATATGATGGGATGTTGCTCCTATGATTAGGTTACTACGCAATTGAGTGTGAGTTAATAAAAAAGAAGATGGTCCCAAAGGGGTTTCACCTTTAGAAGAAGGTGAACTATTAGATGCTGTCCTTCTGGCTGGAACAAACGAACTGCCACGTGCTGACAGTGTCTGCCGAAGGAGCCACCTGATGTGGATCCGAGGGTGGCTTCTGGATGCCAAGAGCAGCCTGGGCCAGCAGCCAGCCAGGGAACAGGGACCTCATCCTACAAGCACAGGGAACTGAATTTTATCAACAAACCAGGTGAGCGTGGAACCGGTTTTCTCCTAGCCGACCCTTCGGATGAGGGTGCCTACTTTGATATCAGCCTCGTCGGATCCTGAGCAGAGGACCCAGCAGAAGCTGTCCTTGACCCTTGCCCACAAAACTGGAGAGAAGAACCTGGTGTGGTTTTAAGCCACTAAGTTGGTGGCAATTTGTTACACAATAATGGAAAAGTAAAACTTACCCCTTTTCCACCTTCAATAAAATTCACAGATAATGTAGTCTATTTATACCTATAATTTAAAAATTTGTGTGTATTGAATGTAACATCCTAGTAATGTCATAGCAATATTATAAGAAGTAAAAGGAAGGTAATTTGTAAAAGAGAATTATACATGCAGGGTTCAGCACAAATAACACCTCTTTTTTATTACAAAACCTTTTATTACAAAATCATAAGCATGTAATTCTGTAACATGACAATATCACACTGAAGCCCACCATATGACATTTTAAGTGAAATGTTCAAATTAAAACTATGAACATTACGCCCATATTTTCACCCTAACAACCACACTAAAGCAGGCCTTACTTCTGCTGGAAAATACATAGTTCCCAGCTTCAACAAGAGTTGTCTCTTGTTGTCTCAAACACTATACATGAGGTTTTTTAAAAATAGAGAACAATCCCTAGTAAAATTCTGTACAAAACAAAGTACAATCTTCTGTCCATTTGTATGCCAGTTACATTTCCCAATATGTCAGTGTATATTAAAACCTCATAAAAAATGCCTTGTGATCAAGTTAGGTTTCATGCACATATGACTAGGTAGACACATCTCTCATTCACATGGCTGTCTAGCAAGACATTTGTAAATCATTCTAGGATGCAGAAAAATTCTTCTTGTTTGGGACAAGTACTCGTTCACTAAAGGCCAGGCAACCCCCTTCCCCTGTCACAGTATAATCCAAAACTCCCCCACAAAATTTAAAATGTCCCACAGGAAGATGCTGCTGCTGCTGAGGTGTTAACATTCAAGGGCCACTGCCACTCTGTGCCTCCTCCCTCCCACACAGGCTCTTCAGGATTTGTCTCCTGGGGTTGTCATGCTGAGGAAAGGGACATTGATAAACCTTTAAAACACTTTGGGTATAAATGGGTTTTGTTTGTTTGTTTTGTCTTTTGCTTGTCTGGCAAGATGACGATATTGAAATTAAAAACACAAATCCCCCAAGTGGCAATAACCAAGAAACAAGCCACTGCAGAGTGTCCCCTCACCTTGCGCCAGGGGCAGTTCGCAGCAGAGACGTGCTTGCAGGCCAAGCCCTGAGACCCATTGGACTGGGTGTGGGCGCTCTGGGAGCGAGAGGAAGCAGAGGGAGTCGCCTGGCAGGTTCTGTAGCTGCCAGTTGTTGGCGACAGGTTGCCCTGGTTAGTTCACAGGATTGGAGGCTCTGCTTGAAAGGGGTCACTGATGCTCATTTCTGCTGCCTTCCAGGGTTAAACGGTGAAATGCAGCTTGTTTCAGCGCCCACTGGAACTAAGCACCTGCCTCCCTAACCCCACGCGCCCCGCCAGAGGGTGACTGCCGAGACCTGCTACAGTCAGGAGGACCTTCCTCACCACCCCCTGAGGGGGCTTGAGTCTGGGGATGAAAGGTCCTTGGTTCGTCCTGGACACGGCAAAACAGCACCGTAAACCTGGATCCTTCTGTGGGGACTCTGGAAGGAGAAACACTTGGAGGTCACTTGCCTCGCGCCTCTGAGACCAACGGCACTAGCGGCACTAGCGCGGCCACAGGAGGGTTTCCTCCTGGGAATCCCAGCTGCAGAGGCCTCCGCAGGGAGACTGAGAATAGAACTGCTCGCCAGCAAACCCAGAAGCTCCCTGGGCGCCTGAGGACCTCAGAATCCTGAGTGGTTTTTAATGAGGTGTTGCAGGAACACAGCGCAGGAAGCCTCAGTACTTCCCAGTACCACCAGAGTGAGTCCACTCTGTGGATGTGCTCCACCCCCAGGACCAGAGCCTGCGATGTTCTGTTGATCTGGATGCAGGAGTTCAGCGTGCGAGCCTGCCTCAGAGAATCTGGCGGGTAACGCTGCTTCAGAGCTCAGTTCTGCTGTGACCTGCTCTGGGGAGCGTGTGCGGTATATTCAAGCCCTAGTGCTGGTTCCATTCAACAGGAATCACCTGTCTCCCTTATTTCCAGACCTGTCCTTTTGTCATCTACCTGCAAGGAATCATGTCTGCTTCAAGCTAGGGATGGCAAGGGCTTTACTTCATTCCAATTCTCTGGTCAGACACAGAGCTCATTATATCTTTTTGCTCAGATAGCAAAAATAGCACCTTGTTGAAAATTCCTTGAATGACACTTTCATTGCTGAGCAACGATCTTTTCCCTAGCAGGTGGGGATAGCAAAGTGATCTCTAATAGTGATCCTATTATCACCACTGAGGAAAGAGAGGCATTCTAAACATGGGTCTCGGAAAAGGGGCACAGAGGAAGACTGGGGCTTTCAGTTTAAATGCAGCACCGCGGTCTGAAAACACTTGGCTCATCTCCCTCCTGGAGCCGCACCTTGTACTCAGGGCCACTCCGGGCCTCCATTTCAAAACACCCATCTCTTGACATTTCGTCATCTTTCAAATTGGGATGTGTCTCGTACATCTGTTAACATTATGACATTGAGAATATATTTTTTCTTTCACATTACAAAAGATAATGGTGTGCCTTATAATGAGTTGTATCATGGATTCTTTGAGATACAACAACAAAAAAAGACAGGGCAGCCATGGAGAGAACCTTTCCTGAAATTCAGCTCAGTGGGAAATGCACTGTGAAGACATCTTGGGCTGTAACTTTTGATGGGATTATCAGATTACAAATAACAGAAATGCTAAACTATTTCTAGCATGTCAAAGTATACTGCCTTAGTCAACTTGGGCTGCTATGACAAAATACCATCAACTGGTTAGCTTAAATGACAGGCATTTATTTCTCACAGTTCTGGAGCCTGGGAAACCCAAGACCAAAGTGCCAGCAGATTTGGTTCTTGGTGAGGGCTCTTTTTCTGGCTTACAGATGGCCACCTTCTTCTCACTGTGTCCTCACAGGAGGGAGAGGGAGAGAGAAAATAAAGAGAGGAAGCTCTGGTCCATTCTAACAAGGGAATGAATCCCATTATGAGGACCCAGCCTCGTGGCCTTATCTGAACCTAATTACGTCCTATCTTAGTCTGCTTCAGGTGCTATAACAAAAATACCATTAACTGGGTAACAGCTCACAGTTCTGGAGGCTGGAAGGCCAAGATCAGGGTGCCAGCATGCTCAGGGTATGGTGAGAGCGCTCTTCTAGGCTGCAAACTGCTGATTTCTTGCTGTGTTTTCACATGGTGGAAGGGGAAAAGGAGCTTTCTGGGGCCTCTTTTATAACGGCACTACTCCCACTCATTAGGGCTCTACCCTCATGACCTAGCCCCCTCCCAAAGGTATCACCTTCTAATATTCCTAACCTTGGGGATCAGGATTTCAATGTATGAATTTGGGGGACACAAACATTCAAGACATAGCACTTTCCAAAACTTTCATCTCCAAATATCATCACATTGGGGTTACAGTTTTAACATGTAAATTGGAGGTGGGAGGAGATACAATCTGGTCCATAGCCAATACCATTGCCAGTGAGATGGTGTGATTATTTGGATGACAGTTTTCCTAAATCATTTCTGGTTGAACACAGCACATATGATGTAGTGATTCATGTCTGTGTCCAGCTGAGGGTTATTTTTGACATTCCACAAAGCACACAACCTTGGCCCTTTTCTAGTCAATGATCTGTTAGTAATTTTAATGAAGACATCATAAGGTTGCTTATGTAATTGTTTATAGCCTATTCAAGGCAAGGAAGAAGAATTTATATAGCATGTGGAAAACAATTCTTGCTGAATGAAATCAGCAAAGTGAAATCTTTTTAAAACTTTTTTTTTAATTGTTGCTCAAGTACAACAAAGTGAAATTTAACAAAGCAAAGGAAGATTTCATTTGGGTTCAAAGAATCAACAGCTTATGTATAAGATGAGGGAGAATAGGATAAGATCATTTCTTGTGAAGGGAGGTTTTATTCAATACCCAGTTTGAGCCCTGGCTGTTGTGGCTCAGTGGATTGAGCACCAGCCTGCAAACTGAAACATTGCCAGTTCGATTCCCAGTCAGGGCACATTCTTGAGTTGTGGACCAGATGCCCAGTTGGGGGCACGCAAGAGAAATAGATGTTTCTCTCGCACATCGATGTTTCTCTCCCTCTCTTCCTCCGTCCCTTCCTGTGTCTCTAATAATAAAAACATAAAGTCCTTAAAAACTAGATTAAAGAAATATCAATTTTGATGTGGAACATCATGAAAATGGGTAGTAAAATAAATTGGATTTTAGAGAGTCTCCTGACCTTAAAATATCACGGTTCTATGAACTCTGGAAACATTCATATAAAGCAGTTTCTCAACCTTGGGATTGTTGGCACTTTGGGCCAGGTAATTCTTTGTTGTAAGGGCCGTTGCGTGCAGTGTAGGATATTTAGCAGAATTCCATGCCTCTACCCGGTAGATACCAGGAGTGGCCACCTACCTCCTAAATGGCCCCCAAGTCATGACCATCAAAAATGTCTTCAGACATTGCCAAATGTCCTCAGGGAAACAAAAATCATCCCCACATGAGAACCACTGATATAAAGAGTCATATTCAAATTTTGGAATCACAATTTAAGAAGATAACAGCCAGTCTAGAAAAATAGTCCCTCAGAAGGGCAATGGTTACATTGAAACATTTATTGCACATGCACAACATGCTGATGAGGGGCATTCAAAAGCAAAATCCTTGGATCTTAAGCTTCCATTAAATGCTCCTCATTCAATGTCGGGTTCCTTAATAACTTTCAATTATTTGAAGAGCTCTTGATTGAAGATGGTATAGAGCAAGAGGGTGAAAGTCACTGGGAAGCAGGTTTCAGGCTACAATGAAAGCCTTTCTTTTAGTTGCTCTTTTTTAAAAATTCAAAGACTGCATTAGGATACAAAGTAAAAAGTCAGAGCTTCTCCCCTTTACCCCAATTCACTCCCCAGAGGATGGGAATGTTCCCAGACCCCCTCAGGTGAAATGGATTAATGTCAGAACGGTCACCAATGTCCTCCCTCTCCTGGCTTCTTAAAGAGAACTTGAACTGCAGAAGTCACGTGCTTCCCTCCTGCTTCTCTCCCGCTCTCCCTCCCACTGTAAAGATTTTCTGCCACGCTGGTCCAAGACTTAATTTCTTTTTAATTGTGAAAAATTTCTAACTTTCACAGAATAAAAGAGAAAAATTAAAAACAAAAAACACCCATATTCCCAAAGCCCAGAATACTGATTGTCAAGATTTTGGCATGTTATTTTATGTATTTTTTTTTCTTTTCTGAAGTATTTTAAAACAGATCTCAAACATCATGTTATTTCAGTCCCAAATACTTTAAAGTGTTCCTCAATATATATGTAAAATCAGAGGATGGACAGTGAAGGATGGAGCTAGAAAAAAAAAAAAGGACAACTAGAGGAGGAGGGAAGGCTTTGTCAAAGTCTCATTAGCAAGAGCTTCTGGATGAGGGATGAAGAAGAGGGTTGGAGTGAGCTGGCTGAGAGGCTGGGAGACTCTGAGTTTCACCTGTAACATGGGGATGACAATGTCTCACATATCATAAAGTTATTGGGACTTTAAACAAGACAGTTCATGTGAAGTCCTGAGAGCAATGCCCAGCCCATTGTGAGGGAATCTAAAGAAAAACACACTTTCTAAGATGCCTTACATATTGGGTGAAAATCATGTGCTCTACTTTCCTTATACGATAAACTAACACTTTTAATACACCTTGGTGGAGCCAAGTCCCACATGGTTCAAACTGAGAATAGTCATATTTTTAACACGTAAATATGAAAAAACCCTAGGTTTTCAAAATCTAGTTTTTATTTCAGTTTTTCAAAGAAATCTAAGGTCACTGCTTCGGGAGGTAGAGCCAGATCTTGAACCCAAGTCTATCTCATTCTGCAGTGGGGCTCTGACCTAGGGGCTCATCCCAACTGTGCAAGGAGGCTGCAAGGCCCCAGCTGTGGGTGGGATGCCCGTTCGGTAGTGGCGTAGAGGCTTCTGTGGCTCTGTGCTATTGGAAATGCCACCCCTATATGTATACACTCCTTTCTGGGGGTCCCACGGGAGTTTCTGTCTTTATTCATTCCTGTAGAAGTGCAAATTCTTCCTGAAAGGGCAGAACCAGAAAGGTAAATTCACTGGTCATGGACATGATGAGCTGGAAGGAAATGGTTTTGGTTTGTTCAGGCTGCTATCACAAATTACCGTAGAATGGTAGCTTATAAACAACAAAAATTTCTTTCTCACGGTCCTGGAGGCTGAAAGTCCAAGGTCAGGGTGCCAGCACAGTCGGATCTGGCGAGGGCCCTATTCGGGGTTGCAGACCACAGACTTCTTGCTGCGTCCCACATGGCACAGCGAGCACACCGGCTCTCTTAGCCTTTTAGAAGAACACCAACACCATTCCTGAGGGCTCTGCTATTATGACCTAATCACCCCCAAAGGCTCCACCTCTTAATATTCTCATGTTGAAAGTTGGGATTTCAACACAAAAATTTAGGGATGACACAGACAGCCCTTACTAGGCATGAAATGATTAGGAGCAGGAACTCTGGCCTCAAATCCTGCCTCTCCGTTACCAGCTCTGGGACATTCAACAAATTGTTTAGCTTCTCCAGGTCTCATTTTCCTCCTTGGCAAAGTAACAGTTGTTACATGCTTATGAGGGTTGGAGGCAAGCAGGGGATGAGGGCAGCATGGAATGGTTTCTAAGCACTAAGAGGGGAAATAACATGGAACAGCAGTGTGTCAGAGATAAGTTGCACTCCCCAGCCAGTGTGACGCAGTTGGAGCGCCATCCTGTATGCCAAAAAAGTTGCAGGATTGGTCCCTGGGCAGTGCACATACCTACGTTGCAGGTTCGGTCATGGTTGGGGTGTGTACAGGAAGTAACCCACTGATGTCTGTCTGTCTCCGTGTCTCTCTGTCTTTCCCCCTCTCTTCCTTCTCTCTCTCTCCCCCTTCTGTTCTTTAAAGCAATGCAATATATATATATGTATATATATGTATATATGTGTGTGTATATATATATATATTTCACATGGTAAGCTGATAGTGTTTGCCTTTTTTCCTGCCTATATTGGGGGCTTTGAGGAGCCTTCAGTCTATGAGCCCAGAGTGTATGTCATAGTTTCTGAAGTGTGCCCCTGCCACTGATGGCAGTGCTTGGGGCTAGACTTCGTGGGTGGAAAACACCTGCTGATGGGTGAAGTGGTGGCTTACTGCAATTATGCACAGACCTAAAACCATCTAATAACAGAACACCTTGCTTCAGGCTATTGAAGTGTCTGGGATGAAATCTGCCCTCCTCGTCGTTGTTGTCGTTGTTCAACATTGTAAAGCACAGCCAGGCTTACTACAATGCTCAGAGAGTAACCAACCACAGAGGTATGGCTTTCAGGGCTGAAACTGAGACCCGCCAGGGCAAACAGGGGTGAATTGGTCACACTACTGGCACAGTTCCAGGATGATCTTTACAAAGTTGCTAATGCAGATGGCGCCCCCTTGTGCAAGGCACAGTCTTGAAAATCTTTCTGGTTAAAATTAAAATCATTGTGGACAGTCTGTATTCTCAGTGGTTAAATCCAAATGCCTCAACAGATGAGAAAGAGGTAGAGAAATAAAAAAACAAAGTTATTTGGAGAAAAGGTCAAACTGTTTTGGCTCTAAAAATAAATAACAAAATTACTTGGTCTCCATTTGAAGAATGAGGTCAAATTTTCCCCCTCAACCATTAATTCTCTGAGCTATTTTATTCCCTCAACATTTTCACACATATGGAAAAAGTGAACTAGTACAATAAACAATGATATACATCCCACCTAGTCTTTCACAATTGTTAACATATTGCCATATATTCCCTCTTCCTCTCTCTCTCTGTTTACACATGTGCCTTATTTAACTGCTTTTTCTGTTTATACACGAAAATACATTTATATATTTTATTCTCTTTGATTTGAAAGTTACAGATAATCATGACACTTCAGCCTTAAATGCTTCATCACATATCTCCAAATACCATAACTGCACTTGAAAATTAAAATTCCATAAAATTATTTAATATCCATTTTCCCTGCTGTACCTAAGTTGATGCTTTTTGTAGAAAAGTTGCATTATTGACACTCAATCACTAATTTAATTTTTGCCTGTTTCCTTTTAGTCTTTACCTTGTTGAATGTTCTTCTCCATAATATCACCAAAATGAAGTGCTGATGAGACAAAGCTCAGTTGATTGCTTATGGTGGTAAGGACGAATGATACCCTGATGGAGTCTGATGGTGTCACAGAGGAGGAAGGTGTTGGGATACTTGCTGAGGCTTTGAAGTCTAGTTTAAGGAGGGTCTTTCAATGGGAGGTGGAGGATTAAAGGATGGGGCCTGGAGTAAGATTGGGTAACAAAAATAGTTTAAGAGTCATGACTCCAGAAGGTCTCCAAGGTCTAAGACTCTGTAAGTCATTGTGTCATATTTTCTTATCCCAAATCACAAAGCAAAGTCTTCTGGGCCAGCCCTGAATCTGAGGAGGCTGAAAAGCCCACCAGTCCCCTAAGTTCACCCCAAAATCTGCAGTCTCTGGCATCTGTTGGTGATTCCACCAAAGGGGTTTAACTCAATATTTACATCTTGATTCCTGCCTTCTGGGACACTGGGACTTCTGTTAGGGATTTTGAATAGATTCAGCTTCTCCTTTCAGCCCACAGATCTTAGATTTCAGTGTGGGAGAGATAAAGGAAGCAGACAGTTACGGAGGGAATGCTGCTCCAGGCCACATTCAGACAAAGGAGGAAAGGGATGACCTTGCAAGTCCTACACCCAACACTGGAACTTCAATATTTAAAAAGGAATTTGTAACAAAATCAATATAAAAACCAACTATATTTCTATGCACAAGCAATAAATGATCTGAAAATAAAATTTTAAAAACCATTATGTTGAGAATAGTTTTGCCCTGGCTGGTGTGGCTCAGTAGATTGAGTGCCAACCTGTAAACCAAAGGGTCACTGGTTTGATTCCCAGCCAGGGCACATGCCTGGGTTATGGGTCAGATCCCCGGATGGTGGTGTGCAAGAGGCAACCACACATTGATGTTTCTCTCCCTTTCTTCCTCCCTTCTTTTCCCACTCTCTAAAAATAAATAAATAAAATCTTAAAATTTTTTAAAGAATAGTTTAAAAAATAATAACAAAAACTATATGACTATTCCTCAGAATAATTAAACATAGAAGTACAGCAATTCACTCCTGGGTATATACACGAAGAATTGAAAGCAGGAACTCTAACAGATATTTGTGTGCAAGTGTTCCTAACACACCATTCACAGTAGCTAAAAGATGGATAAATATTGACAGATAAAGAAAATGTGACATACAATACAATGGAATATTATTTGGCAACACACAGAAATGAAGTTCTGATTCATGCTACAGTATACATGAATCTTGAAAACATAGCAAATGAAAGAATCCAGACACAAGAGGCCATGTACAGCATAATTCTTTTTATAGGAAATGTAGAGAATTGGAAAATTCATAGAGAAGAAAAATAGATTAGTGGTTGCCAGAGCCTTAGAGGAGGGAGGAATGGGAGTACCAATGGCATGGAGTACCAACCATCTAGAATCAGGTAACAGTGATGGTTCCACAGTCCTATGAATATACTAAAAACCACTGAAATATACACTTTAAATGGCGAATGTCATAGTACAGGGTGTAGCAAAAGTAGGTTTACAGGTGTTTGTATAGAAATGATACAATAATTAATAAATAATAATACAAGAATAAATTGTGTTTCGTGTATGCACAACTGTAAACCTACTTTTGCTTTACCCTGTATATGAATTATATCTCATTTTTTAAAGAAAAATGGAAAGCTAGACTAATAATGTGGCTTCTGTTGCCCAAATAATTAGTGGATCGAAGGGAAGCAATGTAAGCTCTCAGGATTAATCCTACTTGAACACAACCTTCATATCTCTTGAGTAGATGTTCAAAGCATCATCCTTAAAATTATCTCTGAATAGGGATTGACGAATACGTCACCACACTGAAGCTGTGAATTCTTAGTATAAATTCCAAGTTGCAAACAAACCTGACATCTGAGGAGGAGGGCTGCTTAGGAAGAGGAGGAACTGCTACTGTCCCACCCTGGGCCAGTGAGCTGTGGCCAGGGCAGGGGTCACTAGGTACAATCATGATTGTCCTGATTATGCATGTGACAGCAGTGGAGGAGGAGAGGAGGGAGCAGGCCAAAGGCGAGCAGACAAAATAATGCCTGTATGCTACACAAACAAAATTAACTTGTGATCTATACATCCTGTATAAATGTTATTATCAGAAGCTTTGAGATGAAAGTTTTGCTTCTCTAGATATTGAAGTTAACCAAGAAGTTAACCCAGGCCTGGCTTACCGCTAGCCCTGTGGATCTCAATTCTTCCAGAGAGAAAGAAAATACTTCTCTTGACTCTGTCCAAGATGGAAGAGAGAAAAGAAGGAGGTCTAACCCTTTCATAAGCTTCCTGGGTCCCATCCACCAGCTCTGAACCGGTGATACAAGAACTGTGTTTTCTGCATTATCTTCCTCTGGCACTTTGCAGACTGTTTTATGCACACAGTAAATAACGCGGCTACTGCTCATAACATCTATGGGAACCTTGGGTAAAATTTGCAGTAAGATATGTGAAATTCTTTCAAGACCAGCTGCAAGGTAACATTCACTTGTGTCACTTAGAATTTCATTGACTGCTACTGATTGAAAACCAAAATGACAGTGGCCAAAGCAAATTAGAAATTTGTTTTTTGCACTTAACATAAAAAACCTAAAGGGCCACAGTCTTGGGTTCGTACAAAGACTTCACCTTGTCACCAGGGATCTAGCTCCTTCTTCTCTGCTACACCATCCTTAGCACTGGCTTCCATCCTTACATTTGGATGTAACCACAGGTGGCTGCTGGGACTTCACCGATCACATCTGCCTTCCATGCATCAAGAAGAAAAGGGGAACAGCAAAAGGGTTAAGAAACTTCCTGAAAGTCCCATCCAGTGGCTTTCAATTACTTCTCGTTAATGACCCCAGTTGTAAGAGAGGCTGAGAATTGTGGTATTTTAGTTGCTCTGAGTAAAACTCGTTTCAGTTAATGAGGAAGAAGGGGAGAATAAATATTGGAGAGACAACTGAGAGCCTCAACCAAAGTACCTGGTCTTCAGGCTATGTCAAGAAGGAATGATCTGGGGAAGCCCCAAGGAAACCCAGGGCAGGAAGTGTAGTCAGGCCTAATGGGGATGGAGGGCAGGATTCAGGAACTGTAAGATATTGGGAACCCAGGAGGCAAGTCTGGGGTCTCTTTCCTGGGCTATGCCAGGTTTCTAGTCTGTTCTTCCCTCAGCATCATTACCTCCTACTTTTATTTCTCTCCCATCCAGTTCTTTGTGTCTCTATGAACAAGGCAGAAGATGATCACTGCTAGCTCCCAAGTTCTCATGTCTTTTCCTTGAGGAGACTGCAGGGCTTTCTTTGAATTCTGACTTCCAACTTTCCAGGAAAGAGAAACCAATTAATCTCCCTTTGGTTAGGGGTTATTCCTTGTCCAATTATCCGTGGTCAAAGGGCCAGACACTACAAACCTGTCTGCTAGGTCCAAGTGTGTGTGCGTGTGTGTGTGTGTGTGTGTTTATTGGGGGAAGAAGGAGTGATTCTCAAAGGAGCACTCCTCAGCCAGAATGGGGGCTGCCCCTGTAGTAACCATAATACAGTAAAGTGGACTTCAGTTTATAAAAATACAGATAATCAGAAATTCAAATTTAAAAACATCTCCCTGACAATATGAAATCACCAACATCCTGACCAGCCCTGAAATGCCATCCAAATCACCACATCAAGTGAAGGGTAGATTAGATCAAATATCATTCTTAAATTAAGCCCTTTATGTATCATCCTGAAGCCTTTACAAAAATTTGTCATTTATTCCTGAGTTGGGTGGGGATACCCAGCTAACCAAAATATCTCATTCTCTGCTCTGCCAAGTAACTGGGGGTTTAGTGTCTTTCCTGGAGTCTGGAATGGTTTCGGTCCAACAGGCTTCACATTTCCATGGGTTTTAAGATGCTGAATATCAGCCAGCTCCACCCCACTAAGTGTAATTGTTGACAGCTGTGTCTTGAAAAGGGCTTCTTTTTGTTACTCATCCTGCTGAGTGAGCTGAATTGCTTCATTAACATTTAGGCCATGTTACATGTTCAAGTGTTTGTGAGGTATTTGGTTTTCAGATGAAGTTGTTTTTTAAAAAAAATATTGTTCCATACATGACAAGCCTCCATTTTTGTAATGAGTTTTTGTGTGTATGGGTGCTGTTGAAAGTGAATTTGCATCATTGTTCATTTGTTATGCAAAGATATACAGAAATGATTGTTATGGGTTGACCTAGTTATTAGGCCCTTTTATATTTGTGAAGAGCAAATTTCAACTCATTCCTTAGAGCAGCTATGTCTATTGGTGCTTCGTTGCCTAAGAAGACTGTGTCAGTTCCAATGGGTGCTTGCTGGGGGGAGGGGAGGTGTTCCCCTACAAAAATTATAGGCTTTCCCAAGCCATCCCGAATGAGTGTACTGTTTAAGCAAAAAATAGTGAACTTGTCATGAAAGTTTAGCTTCAAGAAAAGTTCCCGCACTTACCCTTCTAGAGATTTATGCCCTAAACCACTTTTCTGAAGGGATTCAGGAGCTACAGCTGCAAGCAGTCCCTTCTCAGCTTGAGGCTCCAGGGCAGCAAGGATTATTTTTGGCATACATTCAATATTCATTGCTTATCCAATACCCATTCTTCCTTGCTCACAGAACTCCACTTAGTATGAGGGTGACAATCCGCTGTGCCAAAAGTACTTGCCTACTCAGATTTCCTTTGCAGCTAGAGGTACTCCATGTGACCTAAATCTTGTCCATGAAATATAAGGGAAAGTCACTGAATGAAACCTCCAGAAAAATTCTTCAAAAGATGCAGGTTTGCCTGGCAATCTCATAGGCATTTTCCCCTTCACCACTTTGCCCTAGCCTCTTTTGCTGTCTTGAACACTTCTGCAATGGCTGGGGGAGAGTAGTCATCCCATCTGGGTATGAAGCAGGAAGACAGGGGGAGCCTGGTTCTCTGATGGCAGCCTGGAGAAGCTGCACAGTTCCAGGCTGCTCAGCTCTGAACTTCTGTTATCTGGTTAAGCCACTAAATAGAGTTTCCTGCTATTTATAGCCAAACATATTCTTAATTGAGACCATCCATTAGGGCATAGAGATGATTTTCTGGGCTTTTTTGTTTGTGTGTTTTTTTTTTTAATTTTTTTTTGTTGTTGTTGGGGCTTATTCTCATTATCCATTGCTGCATAACAAATTACTCCAATGCTTATGCTTGAAGCAACAACTGTTTTATTATCTATCTTGGTTTTGTGGGTCAGAAATTCAGGCAGTGCCAGCTGAGCAATTTTTGTGCTCCATGTCGCATTGACTGAGGTCACTGGGTAGTACTCAGCTGGTGGATGGGCTGGTTTGGAAGGTCCAAGACAGCTTCATTCACATGTCTGGTGCCTTGGCAGAGAAGCCCATAAATCAGGACTCAGTGGGGTCTCTCAACAGGAACACTTATACATGGCTTCTCCAGCATGAATGTTTCAGGCAGGTCAAACATTCTATGGTGGTTCAGGACACCCAGAAATTGTTCCAAAAAGATGGAAGTTTTCAATTTCTCAAACCTGGGCCTGGAAATAAGTAGTGTATTACTTCCAATGTATTATATTGGTCAAAGCAGTTCCAGAGCTATGTAGATTCTGGACCAAGGGGACTTAGATGTTCTTCCCATCTGGAGTGAGGAATTTGTGACCATCTTTAATCCACCACCGAGACAATGAACTACAACATTACTTTGACAAAGTTTGATCTATGGGCCTAGAATAAACAGGTATACCTCTGAGAATAAGCATAACCTCACTCCCTGAGATATTTGTCAGCTACCTGACTGTCAACTGGGTGTCAGAAACTAGTCTAGGCTCTAGAATGTATTGATAAACACAACCAACAAGGTCACCATCTGTCAATTTTAAGGTTCTCACTGGACACACAAGAGATTATTATTAAGACATATTTGAAAATATATGGTGACTATGATAGTAAATTTTATGAGTCAGTTTGATTTGGCTAAAAGATACCCAGATAGCTGGTAAAACATTTTTCTGGGTGTGTTGTGAGAACATTTTCAGAAGAAATTAGTGTTTGAATTGGTAGACTGCATACAGAGGATGGCCCTCAACAATGCAGGTGGATGTGTCCAATCTGCTGAGGGTCTAAATAGAACAAAAAGAACAAAGGAAGCATCAATTTGTTCTCTCTGCTTCAGCTAGGACATCTGCCCTTAGACATCAGCACTCCTGGTTCTTGGGCTTTTGGATTTGGACCAGCACTTAGACTCTCAGACCTCCCGTTCTTGGGTCTTCTGACAACCTGGAACTACACCACCAGCTTTCCTGGGCCTCCAGCTTGCAGACAGCAGATAGTGGAACTTCTCAGCCTCCGAAATAGCATGAGCCAATTCCTCACAATAACTTCTTTTCTGTGTATTTTTGTATCTCCTATTGGTTTTGTTTCTTTGGAGAATCCTGACTAATACAGTGACTTCAATTGGCTACTATGATAATGTAAAGATCCTGGACCATAGATGAGATGTCTTAAGTTTCTTCAGCTTGGTGTAAAGATATGTGTAACTATGAGAAAGTCCAGTAATGCCTTCAGATTTCAGTTTTACCGTCAGTGAGATGAAGGGACTGGAATTTTATAATCTCCAAGGTCTCTCCCTTGTAAAGTTTTATGGACCCAGCCAATCACTATTTATGGTTATGAAAAGAGCTGGAGTCATGACTTCTTTTCTTAATTTTTAAAAATAACATGCTTTTTCTTTTATCAAATTCCACTGTTACTGGTGGAAATGGGGTCATTCCAAGGAGTCATGAGAAAAGCATTTTGGGGACCCACATATGGGAGGATGAGGTGTAGTGGTAAGGTTTATTAAAGCTGAAGGAAACACACAGGACTGTTGCCCGGTGTCCAGAGTCTGTGTCTCATGCATAGGCAGGTGGTTCAGCTCTGTCCCACTGTGGAAGAAGTCCTGCCTTGTCTTCATCAAGCCCCAAAGAAGGGCCAGGGTCCAGAAATCCTGTGCCATCATTTCAGTCCATGCCAAAGCTTAATCCAGTTCAGTCTCTGTCCTCGCCCCTGGCTCGTTTAGTCTCTCTTCCTGGCAGCACTCCCACCGATGCTTCGTTGCCATACCCAGGCTTGCACTTGGGTCTGAGCTTGGAACCCACACTTGAGCTGCACGGCTGCTAGGCCCACAGGGCTGCTACAGAGAGAGAATGTGCTAACAAACAGGCAAACACATGTTTCTGAGAGAGGCCTTTATTAAGCTTTGATTATATTACCTCCGGCTTGGGAAGGAATCAGCTCGCTTTCAACTTAACCAATCTCTTTCCCAATCCTTCACAGGTTTGAGTTGGGTCCTCCCCGTATCCGATCAGGATCTTTTTCCCAGGCTAGATTCCTGCTGCTTACGGTCGCCATCTTGGCTCCTACTGGGCATGCGCCCAGCGAAAGACTTTCTCCTGCTGGTTTATCCCTCCACATCTGTAATCGTGGCTAATGCCCAGTAACCAATTCTTCCTGCCTGCTTCTGGGATCAGGTCCCGAAGGCAGAGGATGCCGGGGTTCCCTGGGGAGGCTGTGAATCTTACAGCTTCTGAGTAAACCGGGCTTAATATCTGATTCAGCTCCCTAGCTGGCTACCTATGCTAAGACCACTGTAGTTTTTCTTCCACCAATTTCATTCCTTTATAAAGCAAACCTTAGAGAAAACTTGGCATAAAGGCAATATGTTTGTGAAAATTAACTCTCCCTAGCTAATTTGATTTTTTCCAACTTTCCTTGAGAACTTGTCCTTTTAAAATTTTCCCTGATGTTCTTTTTTAAATCATAATATAAAATATTTCCATCACCATTGGAACATGACAGCTGAGTCAATGTGGCCAAATGTTCCAGGGTTCACTGGGTTCCTGAACCACAGGGAATCTGAGAAGTCTTAATAATAAAGTGAATGAACAAGAGCCTCAGAGCGAGTAACTTGAAGTTCAGTTAAGGATAGAGAGCCCCACAGGACTGACAGATAAAGTCTCTAAGTGTAACACTGAACTTGGTGGTGGGAAACCACCCTAGTTACTTCTTGCAGGGAGTTTCTTTTTTCCTTTCCACTCTAAAGATTGGTAATAATAACATGTAATTTAAGCCCACAGAAATTTAGGGATGTCTAGTGAACTTATGGAACACCTAAGTGACGCAGAGGTCTATAATGAGCCTCATGGATTTGAGAGTGTCCAAGAAAAACCAGAGCTGGATAATAGTCAAAGCATTTTATTCAGTGCTATTGAAATAGTGGAAAAGAGACCTCAGTGTAGAATACATCATGGGCAAGTGGGAATGTGTAGCTAAGGAACAGAGTAGGAGTCAGTGGATGGAAAATTACTAAGAGAAAGCAGCAGGGGTTAAAGTGGTTCTGGTAAAAGGGGCCTAAAAAAATTCTTGCTGAAAACAGACCAGAGTGATTATACATCACCTGGGGAGTAATGGAAGATGAGGAACCTGGTTAAATATTCAGAGTGATCAGACATGGAAGATGTGAGGGTTTTGGTAAAATGACTTAGCAGTGTTCTTGCTAAAACTGGATATTTTAAGGAAGCGCACAGATGGGCCTAGGAGAAGGTTCAAGAGCCTGAATAAAGCTTGGTCAAGCACAGAATCTTTGTCAAGAGGCAGAAAAACCTGAGTTTCTGAGGGACAAAAATATGTAAAACTTTTGCTTGGACTTCCTGCAGTATTCTGGATAAATCTACTAATTATTTTATGATTATATTATGGATATGTTATTTGGGTTTCTACAGATAGAAAAATACTATCTGTAGTACATTTTCCACTATTATGTTAATACAATATACTACTATGTAAGTTTTGTAATTTGTTTTGGGAAATAAATAAGGTATAAGACCTTCTGGTAACTCTATCCTGGATCAGTTCCAGGAGACAGCCTTATAAAGTAAGACTGCTTCATACAGAGGTCTTTGTGGCTCATCAGTAACCAGTCTCCTATGGGTTGCCCCAAGAAAGATTCAATGCACAAAAAGTGGTACGTTATAGTGAAAAATGCTATACTGGAGATTCACTCAATGATAGTAATGTAATGATCAGGATATTTATCAATGATTACGTCAACAATGTCAGACATAGTGCTGGAAGTTTCTCCACACATTGTTTGTAATCCTCACAACAACCTGGAAGATCTTATAGTCTCTACCTGAAAAGTCTGAAGTGGAGTCTTCACACTGGTAAGTGGTAGGTGTGGAATTCCAACCCAGCTCTGTCTGCTGCCAAAGCCCAGGCTTTTTCCATTTTCGTCTTTATTGGATTATTCTTTTGTGGGTGATAGGAATTTGTTAGACCACCTAGAACAGTTGTAAACAAGCAATTTGTATTTTTCTCACTTGGTAACAAAAGACAATAAGGCAGTGATTACATTGTTGAGACTGGATATTTTCTCTTTAAGATTTATATGGTAATTACCCTCTGTCAAATAGTTCTGGATTCTATGGAGCTCTCTTTCACCTGAAGAAATGTTATTCAGAGTTTGCTGAAAACCACCAGAGACTAGTTTTGTCTGTCTGGTGGGTGAGAAGTTAAATGCCACATAATTCTATCAAGTAGTACTGTTAGATCATTTTTATTTTTGAATTTACAACCTCTTCAACTCGTCTTTTGAGCAAATTCTTCTCTTCTAAATCTCCTCTTGGTTACCTCCACTCTCCCTTATGTCCCCAGGACCTCCCCTTCTGCCCATTCACTTTCAAACACCGCAGCCATCACTACCACCCAAGACTGTGTGTGGCTGCCTTGACTCCTGTTTACCCAAGGTGATTAAAACTAAACACCTTGAGAAAAACATCACTTTCAGGAATGACTGCACATGCTACTTCCCTGTCCTCATCCAAATTCTTGCTTTTTTCCCTTTTCCTCTGCTAGGTGACTTTGCAGATATTCATTTCACTCAGGGCCCTTGTCATCAAGTTGTAAAGAATATATGTTACAAACATAAATCACCCTAATTGGCCATTTATTGGCATCTTCTAGAAGGGTTTTGAACAAAGGATAGTAAAACTATTAGCAAAAGTTTAGGGTTTTTTACAAAACTTTTTATTTAGAAATAATTACAGATCCTCAAGAAGTTGCAAAAGTAGTACAGAGAAGTCCTTTGTAAGCTTCACCCAGTTATCCCCAATGGTAATGGCTGTCATGAAGATTACACAGTATCAAAACCAGAAGCTGACTTTGGGACACCCACAGGCCATATTCAGGTTTTGCCAGTTTTACATGCATGATTTGTGTGCATGTGTGTGTGTGGGGGGGATACTCCATGCAATTCCATCACGTACCACAATCAAGGTATGGAACTATTTCATTATCACAAGACTCCTGTGTTACCCCTTTACAGTCACATCCACCTCCTCTCCCACATCTTCTAACCTGTGTCAACCACCTACATGTTCTCCACCTCAAAATTGGTTTAGCTATTCCAGTTCTGTTGCCTCTTCATATAATTTTCTCATTTTGAGAATGTTGCATTAATGCTTATATAGTGCCTTTGAGGTTCACTTTTTAATATATTTTATTGATTATGTTATTACAGTTGTCCCATCCCCCCTTCATTCCCCACCACCATGCACACCCCCTCCCACCCACATTCCCCCCCTTTAGTTCATGTCCATATGTCATAAGTTCTTTAGCTTCTACATTTCCCACACTATTCTTGCCCTCCCCCTGTCTATTTTCTACCCACCGTCTATGCTACTTATTCTCTGTACCTTTTCCCCCTCTTTCCTCTTCCCACTCCCCTGTTGCTAACCCTCCATGTGATCTCCATTTCTGTGCTTCTGTTCCTGTTCTATTGTTTGCTTAGTTTGCTTTTGTTTTAGATGTGGTTGTTAAAATCTGTGAGTTTGCTGTCTTTTTACTGTTCATATTTTTTATCTTCTTTTTCTTAGATAAGTCCCTTTAACATTCCATATAATAAGGGCTTGGTGATGATGAACTCCTTTAACTTGACCTTATCTGAGAAGCACTTTATCTGCCCTTCCATTCTAAATGAAAGCTTTGCTGCATAGAGCCATCTTGAATGTAGGTCCTTGACTTTCATGACTTGGAATACTTCTTTCCAGCCCCTTCTTGCCTGTAAGGTCTCTTTTGAGAAATCAGCTGACAGTCTGGCGGGATCTCCTTTGTAAGTGATTGTCCCCTTATCCCTTGCTGCTTCTAGAATTCTCTCCTTCATTTTAATCTTGGCTAATGTAATTATGATGTGCCTTGGTGTGTTCCACCTTGGGTCCAACTTCTTTGGGACTCTCTGAGCTTCCTGGACTTCCTGGAAGTCTATTTCCTTTGCCAGATTGGGGAAGTTCTCCTTTATTATTTGTTCAAATAACTTTTCCACTGTTGCTCTTCCTCTTCTCCTTCTGGTATCCCTATAATTAGGATGTTGGAACATTTAATGAGATTCCTAAGCCTCTCCTCATTTTTTTTGAATTCTTGTTTCTTCATTCTTTTCTGTTTGGTTGTTTCTTTCTTCCTTCTGGTCCACTCCATTGATTTGAGTTCCAGTTTTCTTCCCATCACTATTGGTTCCCTGTGCATTTTCCTTCATTTCGCTTAGTGTAGCCCTCATTTGTTCATCTAATGTGTGACCAAATTCAACCAATTCTGTGAGCATCCTGATCACCAGTGCTTTGAACTGTGTATCTGAGAAGTTGGCTATCGCTTCGTTGCTTAAAAGTATTGGCACTGGTGGTTTGATTTGTTCTTTCATTTGAGCCATTTTTTTAATCCTTTTTTTTTTTTGGTCTGGTCTCACCTGTTATGTATGAGGGGCGGAGCCTTAGATGTTCACCAGGGCAGGGCAACCCAGTCTCAGAGTTGTGATGCTGTATGTGGGGGCAGGGTCAGAGAGCGAACGATGGTGCTTGCTCTGCTCTCTCTCGGATTTCAGTCCCCTCTCTGAGGCTGGCAGTCTCTCCCAGCATTTCAACCCCCACAAGTGTTTTCAATCGGTGCTTTTTGGCTTTATTTCCCGGTGCTGCGGCCTTGGGTTGCACAGTCTGTCTCGCAGCCCGTTTTTGCCTAGTTTATCTGTGCGCGAATGTGTGACCATGGTCAGCCGCCTTGTGCGCCTCGCTTGGTCAGCTGGTTGCCTCTCTGTGCCTGGTAACTGCAGCCTGTGCGCCTGGGGTGTGCCAACCTCTGCCTGCACATCCGGGAACACTAGCTACTGCTTTTTCCTGCTGCGACCCCTCTCCACCGGCCACCGACTCCGCCCCTCTTACTGGTCTGGGTGAATCATTGTTGGACTTCGGTACAATTCAATTTTCTATCTGTTCTGGTTGTTTTTTTGTTTCTAAATTTTTGTTGTCCTTAATTTTGGTTGTGAGAAGAGGCACAGTGTGTCCACCTATGCCTCCATCTTGTCTGGAAGTCCTTGAGGTTCACTTTTTTCACTCAGCATAATTCCATTGAGACCCTTTCTAGTGAAAAGTCTGTTTGTTGCTTTTGCCCATTTTCTAGCTACATAATTTCTTTTTTTAATGTTGAATTCTTAAATATGTATATATTCTAATTATGTTTTTGTCAGATATTTGTTTTCCAAATATCTTCTCAGTCTGTATCTAGTCTGTTCACTTTCTTAGCAGAGTCATTTACGGAGCAAAGTTCTTAGTTTCCATGAAGTCAAACTAGTCACTTTTCTTCTTTGATGGGTCATATTTTGGTATCATATATAAAAACTCTTCACCTAGCTCTAGATCCTAAAGATTTTTTCCTTTGTTTTCTTCTAGAAGTTTTATGGTTATTTAAAATTATATTTTATTGATGACGCTATTACTGTTGTCCCAATTTTTCCACTTCTGCTCCCCTCCACCCAGCATCCCCCACTACCTCAAGCAATTCCCACACAATTGTTCATGTCTGTGGGTCCTTTGTATAAGTTCTTTGGCCACTCCATTTCCTATAGTGTACTTTACATCCCCATGGCTATTCTATAACTACCTATTTGTACTTCTTCATCCCCTCATCTCTTCACTCAATCCCTCACACCCACTCCCATCTGGGAATCATCAAAATACTCTTTGTGTCCATGATTCTGTCACTCTTCTTGTTGGCTTAGTTTGTTTTTTAGATTCAATTGTTAATAGATATGTATTTATTGCCATTTTATGGTTCCTAGTTTTGATCTTCTTCTTAAATAAGTCCCTTTAATATTTCACATAATAATGGCTTGGTGATGATGAACTGCTTTAGTTTTTTCTTGTCTGGGAAGCTCTTTATCTGCCCTTCAATTCTCAGTGATATCTTTGCTGGGCAGAGCAATCTTGCCTGTAGGTCGCTGCTTTCATGACTTTGAATATTTCTTGTCAATGCCTTCTAGCCTGCAAAGTTTCTTTTGAGAAATCAGTTGACAGTTTTATGGGAACTCCCCTGCAGGTAACTGATTTTCTCTTGCTTTTAAGATTCTCTCTTTGTCTTTAAGCTTTAGCATTTTAATTATGGCATGTCTTGGGGGTGGGCCTCTTTCCCTCCATTATAATTGGGACTCTCTGTGCTTCCTGGACTTGCATGTCTATATCCTTCACTGAGTTAGGGAAGATTTCTTTCATTATTTTTCAAATAAGTTCCCAACTTCTTGCTCTTTTTCTTCTCCTTCTGGCACCCCTGTGATGTAAATGTTGTCTCAGAGGCTGCTTACATTATCGTCGTTTTCATGGGCTCTTTTTTCTTGTTCTGATTGGTTGTTTTCCAGTTCCTTATGTTCCAAGTCATTGATTTGATTCTTGGCTTCATTCACCCTACTGTTGTTTCCCTGTAAATTCATCTTTATTTCAATTAGTGTAGCCTTTGTTTGTGACTGGATCTTTTTTATGCTTTTGAGGTCCTTGCTGAGTTCTTTGAGCATCCCTATAATCAGTGTTTTGAACTCTGCTTCTGATAGATTGTTTATTTCCATTTTGTTTAGTTCTGTTTCTGGAGTTTTGATCTGTTCTTTCAATTGGGCCATGTTTCTTTGTCTGCTCATTTTGGCATCCTCCCTGTGTTTGCTTCTTCTATGTATCAGATAGAGCTGCTATGACTCCCTGTCTTGGTAGCATGGCCTAATGTACCATGCTACATTAGGTGTCCTCTAGGGTCGAGTGGCACGGCTTCCCCTATCATCAAGCCTGGGTACTCTTCGCCAACCTATCTGATGGAGAATTTAAAGCCCTGGTAATCAAAATGCTCACAGATCTGATTGAGCTTGGTCAAAAAAATGAAAAACAAATGAAGGATACCCAAAGTGAAATCAAGCAGAATGTTCAGGGAACCAACAGTGACAGGAAAGAAACTGGGACTCAAAGCAGCCATTTGGAACAAAAAGATAAAATAAACATCCATCCAGAACAAAATGAAGAAACAAGAATTGAAAAAAGTGGAGAGACTCTTACAAACCTCTGGAACAACCTGAAATGTTCCAATATCTGAATTATAGGGGTGCCAGAAGGAGAACAAGAGCAAGAAATTGAAAACTTATTTGAACAAATAATGAAGGAGAACTTCCTCAATCTGGTGAAGCAAATAGACTTCCAGGAAGTCCAGAGAGTCCCAAAGAAGTTGGACCCAAAGAGGAACACACCAAGACACATCATCATTAAGCTACCCAAAATTAAATATAAAGAGAGAATCCTAAAAGATGCAAGAGGAAAGGAAGAGAGTTACCTACAAAGGAGTTTCCATTAGACTATCAGCTGATTTCTTCAAAAGAAACCTTGAAGGCAAGAAGGAGCTGGAAAGAAGTATTTGAAGTCATGAAAGGCAAGGTCCTACATCTAAGATTACTCTATCTAGCAAAGCTATCATTTAGAATGGAAGGGCAGATAAAGTGCTTCTCAGATAAGGTCAAATTAAAGGAGTTCATCATCATTAAGCCATTATTATATGAAATGTTAAAAGGACTTAGCTAAGAAAAAGAAGATAAAAATATGAACAGTAAAATGACAACAAACTCACAACTATCAACAGATGAACATAAAAAAAGAAAAAAAATGAAAACAAAAACTAAGCAGACAACCAGAACAGTAACAGGATGGCAGAAGTGGACATCACATGGAGGGATTTCCGTGGGGAGGGGGAAGAGAGGAATAGTGGGGGAAAGGCACAGTGAAGAAGAAGCATGGTTAGTAGGCATAAGGTAGATGGGGAAGAGATAAAAAAATGGTACAGGAAACAGAGGACTCAAAGAACTTATATGTACAACCCATGGATGTGAACTAAAGGGGATGGGGGAATGCTGGAGGGTTACAGGGCAGGGCAGAGGAGAGATAGAGGAGGAAAAATTGGGAAAACTGTAATAGCATAATCAATCAAAACTATTTTTTTAAAAAAGAACATTTACAAAAGCATAAGGAATCAGCAAAATAAGTAAATCTAACAAAATATGCCTAAGGCCTCTTATGGAAAAATATAAAGTATTATTGAGAGAAATTAAAGAAAACCTATATAAATAGAAAGATAAGCTGTGTTTATTGGTTGCATACCAATACCCTATAGAATTAAAGTAATCCCATAGTTCTAAATTTTATGTGGAAATACAAAAGATTAACAGTGGCCAAGACACCTGAAGAATAAGGTGAGAGGACATCTCTCCAGGATATAAAAATATAAAGTTCAAATTATTAGAACAGTTTGATATTGAGGTAAAGTTGAACAATGGAACACAACAGGTCATTCCAAACATTCATAAATAACACTTGATTTTTGACAAGGATGATACTGCAGAACAGTGGGAAGAGGATGTCCTTCCCAATAAACAGAACTGGGACAAGTAGAAATCTACATGGAAGGAAACAAAATTGGGTACTGTCTCTAACAACAGAATTTCAGTTCAGGCGACTGCAGACTTAAATGCAAAGGCAAAACAGTAAAGCTTTGAAATATAACATAGGGCAGGATCTCCTTATCATCAGGATAGGAAAGTTTATTTTTTAATCCTTACCAGAGGATATGGTCATTGATTTTAGACAAAGTGATGGGGAATTCAAATGTTGGAAAATTTTTAGTTTCAGGTAAAAGCTAATAAGCTTAGTAATCAATGTATGTAAAAAAACTATTGTTTCAGGAACTGAAGATGTGACCTACCTTGACTCCAGGAGGCCATAAGCAGTTCTACCTTGTGCCTCAGGAGGACTCAAGCTCTCAAGATGGTATCTTAGCCATTGTACTCCAGTGTGAGACACTCAATGCCCAGGATGCAGATGAAGACCACTGCTCAGGATACAGATGAAAGAACGCTGCAGATTTTTATCTGCAAAACCACTTAATGACATTTTTCTTCTTCTTATAAAAAGGGTCAGTTTAAAATGGAATTTAGGGCCCTGGCTGGTGTGGCTCAGTGGATTGAGCACTGACCTGTCAACCATAAGGTCGCTGGTTCAATTCCCAGTCAGGGCACCTGCCTGGGTTGCAGGCCAGGTCCCTGATTAGGGGTATGCCTGAGGCAGTCAACTGCTGTTTCTCTCTCACACTCTCTTTCTCCCTCCCTTCCCCTCTCTCTGGAAATAAAATCTTAAAAAAAAAAGAAAAAGAAAAGAAAAGAAAAAAGAAAATGGAATTTAAGACAGTCTGTTAGGGTACAAACCTGCAGTCTTCTCAGATCCCCTATCATCTGAATAAAGGACCCAAAAAGATTCAATCCGTCTTTGCTTATTGGGTCTGGTACGTGATAGGCAGCATGAACCCTTGCTTTTCCGGTTTCCAAAGGAAGGGAGGGAGAGGAAAAGAGAGAGAGGAGGAGAAAGAGATAGAAGGAGAGAAACATCAATGCAAAAGAGAAATATCAATCAGTTGTGTCCCATATATGCCCTGACTAGGAATCAAACCTGAAACCCAGATATGTACCCTGACTGGGAATTGAACCCATAACCTTTTGGTGCACAGGATGATGGTCCAACCAAGAGCCACTTGGCCAAGGCAGGGTAGGGAAGTACTTTTAAAATAAGGAAGACAAATATAAATCATGAAAAAAATTATAAATTGGATTCCATAAAAATTAAGAATCTCTATGAATCCAGAGATACCATTAAGAGAATGAAAAAGCAAGCCATGATAAGGGGATATATCTCAACATATGTAACTAATAAAGGCCTCCTAACTAGTACAAATAATTAAGAAAAATATGATGGAAAAATGGCCAACAGACTTGAACAATTAATTTACAAAGGAGGCTATCCAAATAGCCAAGTAATATAGGGTAAGTACGTGACTTCACAACTGTCAATGTCACAGGTGGGCACAGGTAACCAGGTTCTTGGTGATCAGGACAAAGAATTGAACTGAACACCCAGAGTTTATAGCAGAGAACATGGGAGCAGGCCAACTCCAAGCAGAAATTGACCTCATGGGCTGGAGGGATTCTATTCTTATACAGCGGATCCTTCCTGTCTAGCTTTGGTGGGCTTTTATTGCACATGTACAAGTAGTCGTTTTGCTTTAAAGCTACTGCACATGTGGTTTCCCATGATTTTCCTTGATTGGCCACCAGAGAAGGAATTGCACAATGTTATTGAATGGACCCCTCCTTCTGGGGTCCCGCTGTACAGGTCTCCATGTCAGAGATTATTGAAAAGGAATTATTTATTCAAAAGTTATACAGACTTAAGACTAATGACTTAATGTCTTCATTAAAATCCCAAAGTCCCTTAAAACACCCACAAACATACACAGTCCTTCCTTCCCCCCTTTGCCTAGCCTGGGGTACTGTATCTCAGGAAAAGAAATAGAAGTCCATGGCTCAGGTACCCCCTGGTTCTTCTCAGTAATCTGTGCTTGGCTGGCAGGCCTCCCTCAGTTCCAGCACCACCAGCTGTGTCACCAGGATCTCCAGTTCTTAATCCAAAACCACATGGCACCTCCTCATGGCCCACTAGCAAGAGTCCTTTCACCCCTTTCTTTCCCTAACTGTCTCTCCTGCATTCTTCCAAACTGCTAAGAGAGAGCTCTGCATTGCTGCTACATCTTGCTTTCTAGCTTCCTAAGCTGCAAGGCAAAGGAAGACCCAAAGCCGCTTGGTTCTCCCCTACTAAAGCTGCATAGTTCCTCTCTGCTAAAGTCGTGTGGTTCATCTCATCATGGCTGCCTCACCTGGGTTTAAATCCCTGAGACAATCTTCCTCTGCAGCCCCATTTCCAATTCCTCCCACAGTTATACCTGCCAGCATTCCCATATTTTTCCAGTTTTTCTGGGCTGCCATGGTAAATCGGGCAGGCATGGTCCTGTGGTATGGAGCCAATCATCTCCAAGCTCTTACACAAGTTCTTAACCAGGGGGTGTTGCCTTCCAGTTACATCCTGGGTGGAAGTCACTCCCATCTCCCTGGCTCAAAGGGCAGCCACAGCTATTTAACATATCTGCGAAACCAGTTAAAGGTTATAGATATGTTAAATGACTGTTCTAGAGGTTATCTGCAAAACTGTTGTTATGCAAAACAACTCAGTGGCCCTGCTCCAGGTATCTCATCCCCCAGCTCAGACTTGTGGGGGTAAGGACGTCCCATATTTTTAATATTCCCTGGACACCCTGAGTTCTGGACCCCATTACAAATCCTTCTTTTGGGGGCCCCCTGGCTGCACCCTCTTACATCAACATAAGAAACATTCAAACCCATAGAGAATTTTTGGTGAGTTTTTTGAGCCAAACTGACGACAATTGCTGGGAAGCAACATCTCCACAGATTGAGAAATGCTTCAGAGAATGTCAGTTTAGCGCCTTATTTTATACATCAGAATCAGAGGAGGAACCATAAGGGGGTTACATGAAATCCATTGGTGATAGATTAGGGAGGCAGGAGAAAGCAAAGTGGGGGGAAACTTCTGGGACTGGATAAAAAGTAAAGTGATAGACACTTCTTTTACACTGGTGGGTAAGAGATATCTGTGATGAACATGATAATAACAATGAGGGAATTTGCGGTCTCAGTTTGTGCCCAAGGGGTCTGGGAAAAAGGGAAGTTACCTTGATATTCCAAAGGCACGTTATCACAGGTGCAAAAAGACAACAGACAGGTTCAGTTAAGGTAAAGATCGACCTTTGTTAGGGAAAGATACCAGCCTAGGACATGACTACCTGCCAGAAACTGCTTTTAGTTAATAAGTTTTAATTTCAGACCATCCTTTGTGGTGACTGTAGGTCTCTGAGTTTGTAAGACTGCCATGCAGGCTTCCTCTGCATTTGTCAGGTTAATGTGTGGCCCCTTTTCTTCCACACTACTAACAAGAAAAATGTAAATTAAAATGCTATAAAGTATCACAACCACATCCATCTAAATGACAAAAATGAAAATGGCTGACAACGCCAAGATTTTGAGACTATAGGAGCAAAAGGAACCCTGAAATTATGTTGTGAAATAGTAAATCATTATATCCCACTTTGGAAAATAGTTCGTCATTATTTACTAAAGTTGAAGATATGCAAACCTATAACCTATCAAGTACAAATGCTCCAGAATTCAAATATGTTCAGGGCCCAGTTTTTGTGTCTTCTGAAATTTCTCTGGATGCTGTAAAGTCCTCAGACCTTGATTTTATAACTGAGCCTGTGTGTAGTAGTGGAGTTTGCCCTTCTGGGAGGAAACATTTTGTATAGTCACTGATAAGCAAGATTTTAAAACAACTTAGTCTTCTTTCTGTTCCTCTGACCATTCCCAGCCAAATGTGAAGTCCAGCTTCTACTTTGTACTCAATTCCCACAACCCAGCAGCTCTGGCTTTTTTGGTGATATACACACACACACACACACACACACACACATATACATACACACACACACGTGACATTATATATATATATATTTGGTGATATTATATATATATATAGTTGAAGTAACACTGGTTAATAAAATTATATAAATTTCAGATGTACAACACTGTCATTCAGTGCTTATATACTTTATTACGTGCTCACCATCAAAAGTCTAGTTTGCTTCTTTTCCAATGTAGTTGTCTCCCTTTACCCATTTTGCTCTCCCCCACCCCTTCCTCTTGGGTAACCACTATTCTGTTGTCTGTTATCTATGAGTAAGTTGTGTTTATTCATAGGTCTGATTTCGTAACAACACTAGATGGAGCTCCTTCTTTTCCTTCCCTCTTGACTCTCCAGGCAGCCAGTCAGCAGCCAGAGGGGCTCAGCAGTTTCTCAGAACCTTTGCACTGCCAGCTTCACAGAAATGTCACCTCCTGCCCACTGGGAAGAAAACCCAGATGTTTTCACTCTGGGGGAGGGTGGAGTGCATTTTTTCTTCAGGAGAGCTAAGGAGCTTAAGGGGTCTTCTAGTCAGCTTTATTCTCTGCCTCTAGGCAAGTGTGAGATCAAACAATTTAAATCCAGCTGTTCACTGCCTTTTCCCCAGGGAAGCAGAATCCATGAACTCCTTCTTCACCAACAACCTTGATTTTATCCTTCTGAGTAGCAAATATTTCTCTATAGCATACAAAAAGGGGCTCAAAACATGTTTATTGTCCATTGAAAAATAACACTGCATCATTGCAGAGGGAGAGAGTTAGCAGGTCAATGAGTAAAGGATTGGTCTGTAACCTGCATGTGCTGCAGGCACTTTGCTCCTGGGGGAGAGTAGACCTCCACCCTCTGAGATACTACAGATTCCTGATGGGAACAGTCTCAACCTCAGTACTGCCTCTGCAAGGTGACCACCTGTTCTCAAACACGGAACCTCCATTCACCATCATATCCTGTTTTTTCTCATTTATCTGTTCAGTTACTTATTGTTTTTCACTCCCCTAGGTTGAGTTCCCAGAGACCTTGTCCATTTTGTTCAAGGCATTGTCCTCTTGTCCTACAATATGTACTTGGCATATCTTAAGTGCTCAATAAGTGTGGACTGGAAGATCACCTCTGATTTCAAGTGCCATCTGTGTTAGTTTTGTTTTTAGGTCTTCTACACCTGCACAGTGTTGTCCCTGTTCCACAATTTGTTAACTTCTTGTGGACTCTAGCCCTTCTTGGGTGTCCCTGAAAGATCTCTCACAGAAGTTGTCTTTGATGGGAAAGCCTTCACTAATGATTTGGGAAGAAAGACAGACTTACATAGAAACTAGATAGTGTCACACTGCACGATAGTGTTTTGTGGTTGTAGCAATGGCAACTCCATCCCCATAACTGAGAACATCCTTAATGCTCCCATCCACAAACCTTTTTGGTATCTCAGAATTTTGCAGTCATTCCTCTCCACCTTTCTTCCATCAACAATTAGTCCAACTAAAGAACCACCTCCCTTAGGACACCCAAAGGTCAGAGATAACAATAATATTCTATTAATTATAGTCACACTGCCCCCCCTTTTTTATTTATTAAAAAAGTTTGTTTGTTTATTTATTTATTTTTAGAGAAAGGGGAAGGGAAGGAGAAAGAGAGGGAGAAAAACATCAATGTGTGATTACCTCTCGCACATCCCCATCTGGGGACCTGGCCCACAACCCAGGCATGTGCCCTGACTGGGAATCGAATGATGACCCTTTGGTTCTCAGGCTGGTGCTCAATCCACTGAGCCACATCAGCCAGGGCCACCTTCCTCTTTACAACTAAGATTTTCATCTGTTTATTTGACTTTGTTACTTCACCCTCTCTCCCCCAAAAGTGAAGCTAAACACCCAGTGTTCTTTTTATCCTACATTTTTTATCTAGAATAAAAGTGGTTTAGAATATGACAGATGAAGATCTTAAGGAAGAGAAATAAATCCCCACAAAGCAGAGTCTGAGTCTATTGTAGAAGTTGAGGGGGGTATAGAGAGTAGGGGAGTTTCCCTTTCCTTGGTCTTGGTGATTGCTAAGAGTCATGTGGAGTAACTGTATTTTTCAACCTTCAATCTTTTATTTACGGAAGACAGAAGTTCAAGGTCTCATCACCTTGATTCTTGAATTGGCTCTGCTCCCCATAGGCCTCCTCTGACCTTTACTGTGCATCAAGTAAAGCCTGTTGCTAATACAGATGAAATTTGAAATATCAGAGACTTAAAACAAAGTTTCTTTCCCACTCACATTAAGATTTACTGTCGGTTGTATGGCTTTCCACGTGACTATTCAGAGGCCAGACCACTTTCACCTTGTGGCTCCTTCTGCTTTATCCTCTTAGTAGCTGGCAGCTGGTGAACAAGACTCTATGGAGATACATGTGATTCTTGGCCCTTTGGCTCACTAGAGATTTTACAAAAGTCTTCTCCTCACATTCTATTGGTAAGAATCGATTGCACAGCTCATCTACATGTAAGGGGTGTGGAGGCTGTGAAATAGGGCCTCAGCTAGCCAGGGGAAGAATGATCTCTGGTAGTCAACTAGCCATGTTTGTCATAACTCTGAGGACAATCAGGATATTGTCTTCTATACTTGGCCTCCCTATTTTCTTTTGGCATAATTTTTCACCTGCTCAGTCAAGGTTTCTGTTCTCCTTCAATCCCTTATAAATTCCCCAAATGCTTTCCCTTTTCCTCTCCTGTCCATAGCTTAACACCTTTTTTTCTCTCTGAAAAAGTTTGTTTAGTTGAGGGGCATCTATAAATTAACCTGTTTCTTGACTTTAGCCGTTCTCTTGCTGGCTAAGCCTGTGGTCTCTGTTTCTGACTCCTCTTCATGAATGTGTTGTCACATGCTCAGGAGCTCTCAAAACCCAGTCCTGAGTCCTCCTGCCCAGCCAGGGGCTACAGTTCTCAGCCTCCCCCATTCACCAGCCCATTTATGTCTAGATGGGCCAAATGGTGATTCTCACCAAAGAAATGTAAGCACAAGACCTTTGTAAAGACCCAAGTAGTTAAGAAACAGAGGAATCTTCTCCATAGTCTCTTCCCTCAACTGCCAGCTGCTGAGAGAAAGAGCGAGCCATCAAGTGGAGGGAGCCTAGGCTCTGAATGATTGCAAGGGCATACGACCTGCCTTGGGCTGCTCACTCACTTTCAGGAGGGTAGTTTCTACAACAATAATATTAAGTATAAGAAATTTAGCCTCTGATATCACCTCAACTCCTTTCTGACTTTTGTGCTCTCATGCGCCCCCTGTTTTTCTTCTTTTTCCTAGACTATTAAAAGTTTAAAGTATGAGACTTTCAAATAATTTCTTCAGTAAAAATCTTTCCCAATAAACCCAGTAAAAGAAGTATAGACACTGTGAGAGGCAGAGAGGGAGAGATACTTTCAAAAAAAGGTGCTTGCCCGTAGCCTTTTAAATCTCCTGCAATTATTAATAAATATCTTCTATTTATTAATTATCATACACTGTGCTAAGTTCTACATACATGCTTTTATTGAATTTTTCTAAAGACTTATGAAGTTGATATAATATTTGTTCTCTAACCTTTGAACATCTGAACTAGGGACCATTCCTGGGAAATTCAAGCTCTCTGACTCTTCTTTCCTTGCTTGGTTTATTTATTTTATTTTTTAAAAGATTTTATTTATTTATTTTTAGAGAGAGGGGAAGGGAAGGAGATAGTGAGGGAGAGAAACATCAATGTGTGGTTGTCTCTCACGCACTCCCATCTGGGGACCTGGCCTGCAACTGAGGAATGTGCCCTGACTGGGAATGGAACTGGCAACGCTTTGCTTCTCAGGCTCCTGCTCAATCCACTGAGCCACACCAGCCAGGACTCTTACATGGTTTAAAACATCTGTGTATTTGCCCCCAACATCAGAGTTAAATTCTGCTCCCTCCATCCTCCTGGACTGTAAGCTGATGTCTGAGAATAACACTGTCTGTCACCTACCTGCCTACCTATCTAGTCCTCTGCTTTCATTCTGTATTTGAGGCAGCTGGTCTTGTACATATTTATAGACCCCACAGAACTTAACTGAGCAACTTTTCCATGGAAGATGCTTAACAATCATATATTTGAATAATAGACAAATTCCAATAACTAATGTGTTTGTTACATTCTAACTACTCCTGTAGTTCCTAAACTTAACTGCATATCAGAATCAAACAGAATTTGTTACTATATCAAAATTTTTGAGAATGGATTTCAGAAATCTCTATTTTTAACAAGCTCCCCAAGAGATTCTGAAGCAGCCAGCTTGATCCCAGACTGTAGACTAGCACTTGAAAACCCATGGAGCACTCTTTCTTCACCCCAGATCCCTGTAGTAGTTCCCCTTCCTTTCACCATACATGCTGCCCTAACCATTTTCTCTTAGCAACCAAAAATTAACAACCAAATCGATCTATCCTGAGATTCTCAGCAGGAGACAAAGATATGCCCCAAAGACTAGAAAATGGTAAGCTCTACTAGACATCAAAACTTTCCTTTACCATTCAGCCCCTGCCTATGAATGAGTGATCCTTTTATAGTCAAAGAAGAAAACCAGATCTATTTCCTGGATGTGTTTCACCATGTTGCATGATTTCCTCAGTGATAGACCCTTGAAAGTCCCCACACTGAGTTTGGTCTTTAAACAGTCTTCACATCTATCTGATAGTTAGGGGTCCCATCTTCTCAGATGACCTGAATCCACTGTTTTCTCATGCTGTCCCTACCTGGAGCATACTCCTTTGGGGAGCTTTTTGCAGAGAGGCTGTTAAAGCAGAACAGGCAGATTCAAGAAAACTGCCATCTGGTTTCCACACTGCAGATGCCCACACGAGCCTTGAAAAATCTAGCTGGGGAGGAGGTGGAAGATCCTGTGGGCTGGCTGATAAAGGAAGAAATAAGAAGGGTACTTTTTATCCCCTTAATGTTCCTACAATTGGGCCTAATCACCATAATTTGAGAGAAAGAAAACTCACCACTGTTAGGTAGAGAGATCTAAAGCCTTAAGAAAACAACCTTATCTTTGTTTTCTATATTCCAGACACACATTATATGACCGCCTTGGTAGCTATTCAGTGTTGCCCAAGAAGAGAGTTTTTTCTAATCACTCCCACTTTCCTCTTGCTTCTACTTTCTGGCCAAACTCTTGTCGTGACTAAAGGAACAGGAAGATTTTTTATCCATATGTATGCACATGAATATCTTTTTATTATATATGTATATAAGATTTGTCTGGAAAAAGGCCAACTATTGTTAATATAACAAGAATAGTTTGTGCAACATTGATGTAACCTGGCAGCCAACGAGAGTGGACTGGATTGTGCATGTGTGAACAATGATGTACAACTAGTAGGATGTACTAGTCAGTAGGAGTGGTAGATGCTGATGGGCGAGCATGTGTACTGTGTGGCCATTGCATTCAAAATGACTGAGCCAGTAAAGCAATGAACTGCATCAACTTTAGCATTAAACTTGAACATTCCTCTGCAGAAACTATTCAGATGATTCAGAAGGCCACAGCTATGGACAACTGGTGATCAGCAACTTCATCATGACAACATGCCCACTCATGTATTGCATCTCATAAAGAATTTTTTGGCAAAATATCAAATCATGCAGGTGACTCAGCCCTGCTACAGCCCAGATTTGGCATCCTGTGACTTTTGACTTTTCCCAAAACTAAAATCATCTTTGAATGGTAGGAGACTTCAGAACTTCAGTGAGATTCAGGAAAATACAACAGGGCAGATGATGGTGATTGGGAGAACTGTGTGAGGTCCTAAAGTGCCTACTTTGAAGGGGACTGAGGTGTCATTGTCCTATGTACAATGTTTCTTGTGTCTTGTATCTTCTTCAATAAATGTCTCTATTTTTCATATTACATGGCTGGATACCTTCTGGACAGACCTCGTGTGTGTGTGTGTGTGTGTGTGTGTGTGTGTGTGTGTGTGTGTGTGTAACAGGATTATTTTCTACATTTGCTAAAGACAAGACAGAAGACAGATATTGAATATTTATTCCGATTATTTAAAATTTAGAATTTTATACCTAAAAGAAATCCTGGAGATTATCTAATCCAACCAGCCCCTTTGTAGGGGATAAAGTTAAAACCAGAAAGGCAAGATGACCTGCCAAAAATGCATGCAGTTAGTTAGGACCAGATCCATGGTGGTCTCAGTGATGGGCCCTCCTGATGTCTCCTAATGGAAAGATTCTTTGCCTTTACTGTTAGGAGGGCAGTTGGCTTGGCAAACAGCCTTTAGCTGTCAGCTTCTTTAGGATTCCCCTCAGTATCAGAATATTCTCAGCCAGGAACACGCCCTTTCAGGGGCAGCCCATAGCCACTGACTGACCGAGGTGGAAGCAGAAAAGCCCAGCCCTTTGACTTCACGTGGGACACCCTGAATGGCCATGTTAGCTCCAGAGCTGCACGCAGGGTTGGCTGAGGCTGTCCGGGGGTCAGTGGGCCTGCTCTCTTCCTAGGCTTTCTTTCCCCTTTTAGACATGTTGATCCCAAGAGCATTACTGAATAAACATCTTGCACACTAAACTTCATCTCAGAGCGTGTTTCTAAGAGAACCCAATCTTGAATAAGACCTAAAATAAAAACTGTATGGTGAGTGTCCTTGGGTGTATATGGATTTTCTTTTTCAATTCAGGAGAAACAACAGGGTTATATGACCAAGAGGAAAATAAGCACAAATATACAGTGCAGCACTTTAATCATGGCCAAACTCACCCAGAACTATTCTGATGTTCTTAAGGATCTATATAAATTATTATGCACATGTAAAATAGCCATACATTTTAACATATTCTCACAAACTTGACATTTGAAAGGGAATTCTAAATGTATGCCACGTTTTCTACCACTTTGCAAATAACTTAGTTATTTTCATCTCTCCACTCTCCTATTTATAGCCCATGAACATTGTGTTGTAAGTGTATTGACATACTGACATTTTAGAACTTTTCATTTGAAGCCACTCCTCTTTGAAGATTTATCACCACCATCCTGTCTACTCTTGTTTAAGAACAAAAATGTCAGAGGGATAAGGGAGCAGATAATACAACTAAAAGCAGAGTTGCATGTTTGATCGATAGATAGCATTGTTGGGTTATAGACAGGGCAGACTGCTACTTCAAATACGCGGACATTTTATAAATCTAGAAGGCACTAAATTTGTTTCTCAGTAGAGAATAATCAAGATGGAAAACAAAAAAGGGGAAAATACTAAGGAATATACTTTAACATATAAGTGTATATATATATACTTGTATGTTAAAAAACCAGATTATGAAGGACTTCTTTATGCCCTTGGTAATGTCATCTACCTTATAAAACATACTGTAATACTAGATATTTTTCTTTTAAAATTATTATTATTTTATTTTATGTTGGTGGATTTATTTATCAGTATCATCATTTGGGGCCAAATCCTACCCTTCATTATTATAATAGAATCTCCATAAGATTAAAAAAATGGAATAGTTTTAACAAAATTCACACAATGGGACTATAGGGCATTCTTTCCCTACAACGTCGATCTTTCGTACTGCTAATAAGAGTGAACATTTATGGAGCACTAACTCAGTGCTAGGCACTGTTGGAAGTACTTACGTATATTAAGTCATTACCATTCAACATCCTCTTGCATACCAGTACTCAATTTACAGTCGTGTCACACTTTGCACTTTGCAGCTGAAGAAACTGAAGTAGAGATGACTCTGGTCTGGGAGGCAGCTGTCATCTCTGCCACTGGTTTTGAGGCAGCTGCAACTGATAACAGGATCTTCAGCCTCCCAGCTGCAGACTGGCAGTTTCTCATCTGTAAAATGGGTCACTCCAACACTTCATCTCAAAGGACTCTTCTTTCTCTAAAATACCTTGATTTTGTGCATCTATGTTTCGTTCCTAGAAAACTGGATTTTGGGATTCCTAAAGCATTTTCTTTTTGTCTTGGTTTTTATGGAAAGCAAGTATGGCTATTATAATGAAAACCTCAGCACTGTCTGAAGGTGCAGAACTGTGTTGCCTGCAGAATTTGTTTTGGGAGTTTATATTTCAAGCAAAAAAGAAAAAGAAATTGTGGCTGAGGGGGTCACTACTTTAAAAGAAATGTATATATAGGCTTAGAAGTGGGTAGGAGGGAAAAAGACTTCAAGAACAGGTTAAGTGAGGGGTATAAGAAAGGGGAACTGAACACCACAACATATTTTTCCTTTTAGAAAACCATCTGCTGAGCTTCTGAGCATGAGAACAAAGTGGGATTTAAGGGATCTGGAATAAATGAAGTGAAAGAAATGCTGAGAAATCTTTTGACTGAGCAATTTCCAGATAAGCAGAGAGAAGTCATGTGACTTGTGCTGCTGGGACAACAAAAGTATGTGGGTTCTCAGAGAGCAAACCGTGTGGAGGGTTCTCTGGCTAAAGGAATGTGGGTCAAGGACCACAGTAATAGTCAGCTCCCAGCAAGGGGGAGGTGGATGTAAGGAACGCAGGCATTGGGACTCTCAGAACTGCATTGGAGCAAAGAGTATGGATCTCTTAACCAGAGTGAGGAAGGAGCACTTAACTGAGGAAACTATAGGGCTAAAACTCTTGAGAACTTCTCGTTTACTTCTTCATCTCAGAGACCCATACATAACACAGAGACCCAGGGAAGTGAGGGGACCTCACAAAGATCAGTGGTCTTGGAATCAACACATAGAAGATTGAAAACAGCATGATTTGAAAAACAAGATTGACATTCAAAAAATACTCTTTTGCTCCCATAAAATAAGAGAATAATACCAGGGGGGGGAAAGAGCTTTACCAATTAAGGCATTAAGTGGTAATCCTTGGGCCCTTCAGCAATCTGTTTGGAAGGTTATAATATTAACTTATCATGTCTTCTAAAACTGCTGATAAGCTTTTTATGTAAGAAATCATGAATCAGCTGAACTAACAAGCTTATCTACTGTTTTTATAATGTCTAAATTAGGGTAACATTTATAACAAAAGATGTCCTAAAACACAAGAATTAAAAGAAAAGAAAAAATATTTTTTAAAACCTACCAAACAAACCCAAACAACTCTCCTTGGAGCAAAGTGGCAGTGTTACAGGGGCTGAGAAACTGAATAAAAGGAATAGAAAATCTACCCATGGTTATTTTTAGCAGTTGCAATTTTAAAATTTTTATGTGTTAAAAGTAAAAAAGAACTCCTCAAAATGAAAATTAGGATTCATCACTGAGAAAGAAAAATGATGGTGTGAGCTTTCAGTGATTTAAATGGATTTAATTTGCTTAAAGAGAGTTTTATTTGAGCTACCAGAGCGATGACCTACTATAATTCTCCATGCCTCACATTTTTAAAATGGTGTTATCTGCCAATAATAAAATATTTGGAAATATTTTTTATTATTAGAAACTGAGGTTTTATGCAGTGAGCCAAGCCTCAGGTTCTTGCTCTTGGAGCCAGTATTGAGTCCAGTGCATAGGTCTAAGGGATGGAGCCAGGGCCTTTGTCTTTCCTCTTTTATCACAATTCAGACTTTCACTAATATCTGGTCCTTGCTTTTCTAAATAGAGTCAGTTTCAGTCCTTTCTTTTTGGTTTCTGATTCTCTGTGCATGTTCTTAAAATTCTACTCTGTGTACTTTAAGGAGGCCAGGAATGACGGGCATTGTAACAGAGAGGGCCTTTGCCTTCTTTCCCTTTAATTAAAAAGAGAGAGAGAGAGAAGAAGAGAGAAGAGAAGAGAAGAGAAGAGAAGAGAAGAGAAGAGAAGAGAAGAGAAGAGAACTGAAAGCCTATTGGCCTCTGGTGTACAGCATCTGCACCTACAGAGAGGGCAGGAGGGAGAAGAGGCAGGGCCCACATACAACTCTTCCATGAGCTTGTCCTCCACTGCCCCAGTTTGCTCCCTATCAGGCCATAGGCAGCCTAGAGCTGACTGCAGCCAGCTGAACACATTGCTTTCAGAAAGGAGGTATCTCCTGGTGCCTTTGAGGATCTAATGGAATGGGACTTACAGGTAAATGCTATAGCTGGGATATCAGCCATTTCAGCAAGTCAGGTATCTCTTGGTAAATATCCTTTTTGAGAGTAGCCTGAAATGCCATCTTCTACCATTTATTGCTGCTGGGTGGCTCTTAGGACCATTTAGGCAATAGCTGCCCCTGTAAGGTCAAGTTCTTTCCTACCTGAGAAGAGGTCTTTCCTACCAGATAGAGTAGTTTTGAGTTCTATTTTGCTGAGCTCACTAGGAACTTAAGAATTACTTGGGAACTGGTTTGGAGGGTTTAGAGCTAACATTTTTAGTAAGGATTTTCCCTCAGATTTCTTCATTTCCACTATCACTTCATGTGGCCACTATTATTTCTCCTCTAGATTACTCTGATTCCTCTATGTCTTTTTGCCTCAAATCCCTTCTCTCCCCCACCATCTGAAAAATCTCCCCAAGTCCCAAAGCTAACTGTGACCCTCCCACACTCACAGAGCTTTACTGCCTACCCCTTGTTCTCTGATGGGCATGAAAGCCCTCTAGAACCTGGCTCTCCTTGTCCTGCCTCTCCCTTCATCACCTTCCTCTTCACACTCCTTCCCACACCATGAGGACTGCATGGATTTCCCACTGGGGCCAACCTTTCCCACTCAGATTTGCTGGCACCCACTGTGGACTCATTTCCAGATGTCAGAATGGATGTCACCTCTCAGGGGAAGACTTCTCTGATCCCCTCCACCTGAGTCAAGGATCCCACTGCTGGGTTCCTACAACCCCTTCACTCTGCCAACAGTAAACTTGGCTGCGTACATGTCCATCATCCTCACCAGAGTCTGAACTCCTAGAGGCCAGTGCCAGGTCTCATCCTTGAGTCTCCAGAGCTTGGTCCAGGATGTGACACTTGTTGAGGCTCAAAACATGTTTGAGGCGTAAATGAAGGTTTTCATTGACTCGGACAACCAGAAGGGAGGAGCTGCCAGCCACAAGTAGAAGATCTGGCTGCTGCTTCTATTTTCCCTTCCTCACTGAAGCCTAGAGAGTGCCAAGACTCCTCAATCTCCCTGAGCATCCAGGAGGAGGTTGAGGAGAGGGGGCCTTTGTTCCTCCTCCAGATGGCTAGAGCTGGGATGGGGCCGAGCAGCTGTGTTTGGGTGGAAGGCGAGAGGGCAGATGGCCTGGTGTCTGTTTGCAGACAGCCCGAGAAGCCGCAGCCCTGGTGCAAGGCACTCTTGGAGGTGAACTCAACAGGACAGTGGTGGAGTAAGAGCAAATGCCAGCATTCACTGCTCAAACCCTGGCCAGCATGATTTCCAGGCAGCAAAAAAGAATTCTTTATGCATAAGACCCTTATGTCTCTGGTGGTGGCTTTTAACATTTCAATTGACACAAAGCCTTTCCTACATGAAAACTCTCTTAATTACTGTCATTTAAAATTGGGTTAACATAAGCAAGCCTCCTTAGATTTCAATTTCATTTTCTGAAAATTTTGGCAGCCATTGAATTGGTTGCCAAATTATATCAGAAAATGATATAAGGCCTAGTAATTTGTACTAGGGTAGCAGTCACATGCTTACATACCTATATTGAATTGAGCTCACTAATATTCTCGTATCATCAGGAAATTCTTTCATTAAAAACAACAACAACAAAAACCATGGGCAAGATCCTTGGAGGATCAAGGTGGCACCAGCACCACCTGGGGGATTGCCCCTCTTCTCTCGATCCAAAGCCAGTCAGTCCAAACAATAAGGCACAATGTCACATTGTGTCCTGGAAATGCATGTGTGACTTTCCTAAGATGTCAGTTTGTAAAGGACACGTTTATGAGATGTTCCCCTCTAAGTCTATGATTCTTTGATTAAAGAATCCATTTTGATCATCTTTTTCCTAATTACACATTCAAGCCACGCCTTGAAGTCACTCTTTAGTTTGTGTACAAAGTAAAGCAGAACAACGGAAAAACAGGATGCCACAGTGCGGTCACAGCACAGGTGTGAACCATCCACAGCCCTGGACAATTTTTATCAGCAATGAAGAGCTCAATTCCACAAAGAATCAACTGGGGGAATCCCAGTGAGGAAAGTGGAATGATCTTCTTTCCTTCCACTACTCTGCTCACCACCCCTAAAAGACATAACCCCACTTTCCAGGTAGAGAGAACCCTCTAAAGCCTGAGCATTCTAGTACCCATGATCCTTTAGAGTACCTGTAACACAATGGAGTTGTGGCCAGATGGGGTCTTAGCTTTCTTTCTCATGCCTGACACTCCAGTGTCCTCTTACCAAGGGTTCTTGGCTGCCAGATAGGCTTTCTTCTGAGGTGCTCAATGTGGTGACCTCTCGCCATATGTGGCTATTGAGATAAATTATTTAAAGCAAGTAAAATCAAATAAACGAAATATCCCGCCCCTCAGTCACACAAGCCGCATTTCCAATGCTCAGTAAGCGCACGCCGCTAGTGGCTGCCACACCGGACAGCGCAGCTGTAGAGCGCTTCCATTGCCACAGAACGTTCTGCTGGGCAGTGCTGTTTAAGACTATTTAACTAGACAAGTCACTGCAGATCAATTTAGGCTTTCTTGATTTTATGACTGAATTGACCGTTGTTTGAGTTTATTAATCGGTTCTGTTGGGCTAACTGTGCACTCAGGCAGCTGTTGCAGGACGACAGAAGTGATTTGTTTCACAAAAAGGCAATGGTGATGGTAAAGTATGAACAATAGTAACAGCTGACATTCACTGAGAGCTTCTGACTCGCACTGTGCTGAGCACTTCATGTGTGTTGTCTTATAATCTCCCCAACTCTATCATCCCAATGTAGCAGGAGAGAAAATTAACAGCACAGATGGGAAAAGTCTTTAGCATCCATCTGATCTGACCCTCTCAATTGTCAGAGCGCAGGCTCGAGAGTCAGACTGTCAGGGTCCAACTGAGTGGCCTTGGGCAAGTAACCTTCGCTGTGCCTCAGTTTCCTCATCTGCAAAGTGGTGGAAATAACAAGATCTTTCTTATGGATTATTGTGAAAATTTGGCATGACTAGTTCCTGTAAAGTATTAAGAACCCTGTAAGTTTTAACTATTTTGATTATTTATTTCAGGTAAGGACAACTTGGGGAGATGAATGGCATGTCCAAGACGACACAGCTAATACAAGCCTAGCACTCTTCTCATTATACTGAACCTCTCTTTCATTTGTCACATTGTGCTCTCCTGTCTACCTTCCCACATACTTTCAATTAACCTGCCCCCCCCCTTTATCATAACCACTTGGCAGCCAACTGCTAGCATCATGAATAACATCAGCACTTTTCCATCGTCCAATTGTGCAGTAACTGTGCTGTGGAAGCAGCCCAGTGCCAGGGCTTTCCAGTTTGGTGACATTGGATAATGACCTAGATGGTCTCCAAGCTCCCTGCCACTCTGAATGTTCTCCAAGAATTTGAGTTAAGAAAGCAAAGACGTTTCATTGTTAGGTAAAAGAGAATGAATCTTTTGACCCAGTGGTCTGGACCCAAGATAAGACACCTTGAGGTTTTCTACAGAAGGATAATAGTTGTGGAAGGAAAAAAAAAGAAAGGAAAGCAACATAGTTTGCTAGACTGGTCCAGTCCAGGTGGCCACCTACAAGGCACACTTTCTCTGTGGCATAAGCCTTTCAGGACTCAGTTAACTGCTTGTGAGCGTGTTAGAGTGTTGCCACCTGGATGGGGCCTGAGACCACTTGGCAGCTGCCTGCAGGCTCCAAAGGACCAAGCTTTAATATGAAACAGAGACTCTGGACATGGTCTTTGTTTTGGCCTTGCAGAAGACGTGGTTGGACTTTTCATGGTGGGATGGAGGGAGATGGGACACAGGGGCAGCCTTCTATTTCCACCCAAACAAATCTTGCCAAACCTCATTCTCCCTTGTGGGTCTCCTAGAATGCTTTCCCTGAGACATGGCAGGAACCCCACTTCTTCTACCAAGTGCCTACTCCCCTCATCCCTTAAAAAAAGATACAGAAGAAATGTATTTGGTAAAACCAGTAATATTTTAATGGTCCATGTTGCCTGTTCTAGGTAAACCATGCCGAGTTTCACTTAGGCAAGAAAATAAAGGGTGGAAACATGAGGATTTTGTCTTTGTTTCAAACATCATTGATATGAACAAAGAGGGAAGATATTTTTTATAAACAAAGAAAGGGAAAGAGAAAGACTTGCCTGTTATTGAGTCTCAAAACAACACAAAACAAAAAACCCCACCAAAATGTTTCAACAGCCCTGGATATTGGTTTAAACTGTGTGCACACCTGAAGAACTGCACGAGGAAAAGATACGATCTTAAAACCAAGTACAGGTTTGTCTCCTGAAGAGGCCAGCGGTTTCTGTAGCAAAGAAAGAGAGGTCTCTGCAACACTGATCTGGAACAGAAGCTTTGGGGAGATAGTGACAAACGCCTCACAGTAACATTGAGCCATGTTTGCCAGGCTTGGTCTTTCAGATACCTTTTCATTGTGTTTGCCACAGCTGATGCCTTCTGTGCTCCCACTTACTAAAAATTTTCTTTAAACTGACTTGAGTTTTTCAAAGGATATCTTATATTATTCCCATAAATGGAAAACCAATATAATTTTCTATGAACTGAAAGTAACTTCAAAAATAAGTGCCATGAAAACCAAACAATGTTATCAACTTCAGCTCAATCCTGTTGCTTGACAAAAAAGCTCTGAACCAAGGCCTGTTTTTATTACGGAGTTGTTTTACTTTCAAGTAAAAACTTTCTTTTTTATCACAAATAGGATTTTTTGTCACCATTAAATGTCTAAATTTTAAACAGATTCTTGGACTAAGGGGCCATATCCACCAGTTCGTTCAACTTGATCACCTCTCTCATCCACAACAGCTTTTCCTGAACTGCGATCCTCACCATGAAGAGTTTTCCCGATTCAAACGTGGGCTTCTTCAACATTTTGACTCTTCTAACAAATACATCATCAGAATGGCAAGCCTTTTCTATGTCATTTCCAACGCTGTCTGGGTCACTTTGTCGACTACTTCTTTCAGGTCATTTGTCTGCACCTCTCGGGTCATGATTTCTATCATCTTCTTTCAGATTTGGTAGACCTGTTGATGCTAAGCATAAGAGATCTTCCAAATCTGATGTGTTTTTTTAGTAAAACCAACAGAACAGATGAAGCGAATAACCATAAGAAGTCTTGACATCAACATGAACTTCGATCGTGGTCTGTCAGTTTTTCACTGCACATGGTCTGAATTTGACAAAGCGCATTTTCTCACAGGAAAGATCCATGCCATGGCAATTGGGAAATTTTCTTCTTGATTTAATCAGATGGATTGAAGGATAATTTCAAAGGAAATAAATTTCTCAGCATGTGATTCAGTGTTCTATAAAACCTAGTTCTTGTGTAGTTGTGTGTACCACTGTGGCACACATTCTGCACTGGGGTAGAGTTTAGCAGGACAATACTCTGTCCTGTTCATATCTTCTGTGATCCTCCAGACCCTACTTTTCTCTGGAGTGGAGTCAAGGGCCATGTGACTCCTGGGCTTCCCATAATCAGAGTGACTTTCTTACAGCTTCCGTCCTGCAACAGGCCTAGCAATTCGGAGCAGAGCTACATTATAGTGTCACCCTCATTCATTAACCCCTGAGCACCCCTGGTGGTTCCACTAATTGTTTCTCCCATCCTCTCATTCTCCACCCTTTTTTTTTTTTTTTGACCCATTCTCTGTCCTGGGGATACCACCTAAAGACTGGCTTGGATTCAGCTAAAAAGCAGCAACAACAGAAGATGGAAGCACAGTCAAGTGCCCAGGATATTTCCCACCCCACTTCCTTCCTGCTCAGTGAAGTTGTTTGGCAGTATCCTTGCTCCTCCACAACCGTGGCACCTGCCAAGGGCCCCGTCCCCGCCATTCTAGCTTTTACCAGCTTCTAGCAACACTATTTCCTTACTTTGCTCCTTCAGGCCTAGAGGTGATGCTGATGTCCTCTTGATAATGAATCAACAATGATTCAACATTCTTTTGTCGATTCCCTAGCCCTGTTGACACTCCCACAATAATTTTTTTTAATTAAAGTATCTTCACTTAAGGTGGCACCAGGGGTGTCCAACCTGCAGCTTGACTGCATGCAGCCCAGGATGGCTATGAAGGTGGCCCACCACAACATCATAAATTTACTTAAAACCTTTTTTTGCTCATCTGTTTTCATTAGTGCTTGTGTATTTAATGTGTGGCCCAAGACGACTCTCCTTCTTCCAGTGTGGCCCAGAGATGCCGAAATGTGGGACCTCTGAATCTAAGTTGGAGAAATTTTTCTTTCCTGCCACATTGTGAAACAGATGTGAGACTTACATTTCACTGTGTATACTTTGTACATGTGTGTCCATGTGCTAGAGTTATCTATTCAAACATAAAAAAGTAAAAAAATAACAATGTGGCACATCAAAAATTATGGAAAAGCAGTGCCTAAAGGGAAATTTTTAGCTTTAAAAAAAAGAAATTTTGAAAATTATTTATTGAAACTTCCATTCCAAAAAGCCAGAAAAAGAAAAGCAAATGAAGGACAAAAAAAAAACCAAAAAAAAACCCCCTAAAACAAACAACAACAACAACAAAGACAAACCCCAAAACAAAGCAGGAAACACAGACAAGAGAAATTATCGAAACAGTTGTAGAAACAAAACAGAAATAAAATCAGAAATTGATTCATTGAAAAGATCAATAAAATTGATAAACCCCAAGCACAGAATCAAGGAGGAAAAAAATACAAATTACGAATGTTAGGGGAATAAAAAGGACATAACTGCAGATTCTAAATATATATTTCTTTAATTTAAGAGGGCCATATAACAACTTCATTCTAAAAAAATTTACAAAATAGTTGCAATGAACAAATTCCTTGAGAAACAAAGTATTTGAACTCGCATGAAAGAAATAGGAAAAAAATAGTCCTCCACTGATTATGGGTTGAAGAAGCTGACTCTGTAATTGAAAACCTCCTTCTCCCCAACTCCTCCTCCCTGCCAAATATATATACATATATGTCCCTGCACTCCCAAGTGGCTTTGTTGGTAAATTTTCTTTGAACATTCAAGGGAGAAGGAATACAAAAGGAGAAACCATTCTAAACTAGTTTTATAAGGAGAGAGTAACCCTGACACCAAAACTGCCAAGAACATTTTGAGAAAGAAATGTTATAGGCCATTATGTCTAAGAGTGCAGATTCTAAAATCTTAAACAAAAAAAGTTAGTAAACTGGATCCAACGACAAATAAGAAGTTTTATACATTATGGCAAAGTTAAAGTTTTATAAAGTTACAAAAGTGGTTTATTACCCAATAATCAATGTAATTTACCAAATTAACGTATAAAGGACAAGAATCATAGGATCAACTCAGTGCATGCAAAAATTCATGTACATAATTCAACAATCAGTCATGAAAAAATCTGTTAGCAAACTAGGGTTAGAAGGGAATTTCCTTAATCTTATAAAAATACCTATAAAATATCTACAGTGAACAGTAAATAAATGGTAAAATACTGAACTTCTTACCTCTGAGACCAGAAATAAGACAAGAATGTCCACTATCACCACTTTTAGTAAACATTATGTTGAAGGATCTAGCAAGTGCATTAAGTAAGAAAAAAATGAAAAGATATAAAGACTGGAAATGAAGATGTAACACTGTTTGTTATTCATAGATAATAATTCTGCATAGAATTATCCAGCAATCTTGCTTTAGGTTAGACCATTCAAAATTGTTAAGGTATCAGTTCTCCCCAAACTGATCTGCAGAGTCAATGCAATCTCACTCAAAAGTCCAGTTAATGTTTTTGTGTAGAAATTTACAATATTCATATGGAAGTACAAATGGCCTAGTACAGCCAAAGTAATCTTCAAGAAAAAGCACAAAAGTTGAGAGGTTCGCACTGTCAAATTTGAAGATTTGTTGTAAAGCTTCAGTGATTCGGAGAGCATGACGCTGGCCTGAGGACAGGCAAATAAGTCAACAAAATAAGCCATGGAGTCCAGCAATATGCCCACATACATACAGTTACTTTATGTGTGATAAAAACACAATGGCAAAAGGACAATCTTTTTAACAATGGTGGCATAGCAATTGTATATCCATATGGAAAAAATAAAGATGGTCTCTTACCTCATATCAAACACAGATTATTAATTTGATAGTAGATCTATATGTGAAGAGTGAAATAAAGTTTCTAACAGAAACGTAGGAGATTATTTCATCAATGTGGATTGAGGAAAGATTTATTAAACAAGACACAAAGATTACAAACCATAAAAAATTAATAAATTGGGCATAATTAAAAGTAAGAACTTCCGCTCATTAAAAGCAAGCCATAGCCTAGGAGACTATATCTGCAATGCACATATCCAACAAAAGATGTGTATACAAATATATAAAGGACCCATATATATCAATGAGAAAAAGACAAACACCTAAATAATAATGGGCAAAAGACTTGAACGGACACCTCAAAAGGAGGATATCCAAATAGCTAATAATCATATGAAAAGATGTTCAACATTGTTATTCCTTGGGCAACCGCTTAGAACACAATGAGATAACCCATCAGAATGGGTTACACATCCATGAGAATGGATAAATTCAAAGTCTGATGATACAAATTTCTTTGTTAGGATGTCAAGTTACTGGAATTCTCATACACAGCTGGTGAGGGTCTAAGTTCCCACAACTCCTAGAAAGTAATTTAGCACTGTAACTAAAGCTAAATATATAACTATTGTATGACCCAGCAATCCTACTCTGGGTATATACCCAAGAGGAATGAAGCCTGTGTCTGCCAGAAGATGTGTACAAACATGTTCATGGCAGTTTTTTTCCCCATAATAACCCCAAATTAGGAACAACTCAAATACCCATCAACAGAAGAATAGGTAAATAAATTCTGGCCTATTCATACAATAGAATACTATACAATAATTTTTTTAAAAATACACAGAGCAACACAAGAGCTCTCACAAATATGAGCTGAGCAAAAGAACACAGGCACACAAAAAGCATACACTGTATGATGCCATTTAGGTGAAATTCAAAAAGAGGAAATTGTGTACTTCATTTTATAGCAATTAATCTCAATGGACACAAAAGTTGCACTTGTATGGTGCATAAAGATAAAATAATCTCTGTTTTTTAAATAAATGGATATGCGCTGGCTGGTTTGGCTCAATGGGTTGAGCACTGGCCTGAGAACCAAAGGGTCACTGGTTTGATTCCCAGTCAGGGCACATGCCTGGGTGGCAGGCCAGGCCCCCAGCATGGGGCCTGTGAGAGGCAACCATGCATTGATGTTACTCTTCTTCTTTTTCTCCCTCCCTTCCCCTCTCTCTAAAAATAAATAATAAATAAAATATTTTTTAAAACAGATTGACCATAAGACCTTTAAATAAATAAATAAATAAGTGGACATGATCAAAGGTATCAGTTATACTGACCATCTGAACACAATGTCTTAAAATGGGAGAGGCTGAGTAGAAGCATGGTGTTCTTAGAAATTCATAAAAAGCCAGGGCCAAAAAAAAAAAAAAAGCCCTCAGCACTCAGCAAACATTACATATCAGATCTGTGTGGTGGAATAATATTTTAAGATATTCCCCACCGGGCCCCTACCGGGCCTCAGGATTTTCCCATGGCGCTTCCTCCCACTCAAGCTCAGTGTACTTTGCCTCCAGCAGGAGTGACACAGCGAGAGGAAAAGAAGCCTTTGTAGTTCTCAAAGCCTCACCCACGAAGGGGCCAGAGAGAGCACAAGGCTTAGGACAAATGCTTCCAAAGAATACATAGTGACTCAGAGCCAGTTTTTCCCACCCTCAGAACCAGCTTTGCAGAATTCCCTAGATTGACAGTAACAGAGGACTGGAGGGAAGTATGACAAGCTGAAGAGGTGCCTTGTGCCTTGGCTCATTGTGCTGCATCCTGGGGAAGGCGGGGGATGGTAGCATTTGAGGGGTCTAAGGGCAGTAGGTGTCTATTCTTACTTTCCAGATGGAATCTGAGGAGTGAGAAGCCTCCCCAGTGCGTGCTGCACTCAGCAGGAAGCAGGAGCAATGACTGAAAATGGTTCCGTGGGGTGTGGGCTGATGGGCCTACAGCAGCCTCATAGAATTTCCAAATGCTTCCAAACAGAAAAAGGGAGATGCACCAAAATTGGACCTAAGAGTGGCCTGAGAGAAGCAAGAAGAGAGCACTAGGAGAGGCCCGGAGCTCAGAAAGGGGACTGAGGTAACAGGACACGTGTGGAGCAAGGAAGGGAGGGAATGCTGTGCATCTCAGCAGATGCAGCCTAGTGCACGGCCACCAAGAACCAGGTGTCCTTCTCAAAGCCTCCTGGAACTGAGGCTCAACCCCAGAGAGAAGGGAGACCCTGAATTAATTGAGATGAAGTCTCTGCCACCAGACAGAATGAAAGCTAAAATATGAATACAGTTCAAGGAAAAATGAAGAAATTTACACATCTTACACAAGTGGGTATATGTCCTGAGGTCTTTGCACCTGATGCTTTAGGTGCACCTGATCTAGAGTGCACGCTTTTGGTTTTTGTGTACTCTAATTCTTTGTTTATCAGACTCTCATAAGCAGCACAACAAAACTTATCTGGAAACTGGGTGTCCCTGTGTAAACCCACTTTCCCACTCTAAGACATTGCAAAGCAGAGAAGAATGGGCAAGGTAACTCTGCTCACTTTTAAGATATGTGGCAACAAAGAAGTATAAATTCATAAGAATTCCCAGTTTTTTTGTCCCAAGTTCATTAAAGTGGACTCTGCTTTTCCTTGTTCAGCATTAATCATTCAGTGCCCTCTGAGAGATCTGCTTTTGCCAGAGAGGTTCTGTGGAGGCTTTTCTGTGGCTGAATTTAGGGGCAAAGAGGTAAGCAGAGGAAGAAGGAGACCTCATTGGAGTCCTGGGGGAGGACTTTGTTGTTGGTGGTGGTGATGGTGAAGTGTTAACAGGCGTGCAAGGTATGAAGCCAGTGAATGGACAGGAAAAGTCAGCTTCACAAATTATTGCTATAGTCTAGCTATATAGCCTTTACTGTATTTAAACAATAAGAACTGCAGGTATTTTGAAATACTTTGAGATGGTGGAGATTGTACTACTGTGGGATCAAAAGATATAGCAGCCAGGGTTGTTAGTAGTAAGAAACAGCAAGTCATCCACTGTACTGGACTTAGGCTGAAATGACCTAATAAATAAATACGGTGGATTTCTTAAAAGGGCTTTTGGGGAGCTCACAGAAATTGCTAGGAAGCAGGAGAATTGGGCTTGGGGCTATATATTTACAATGGTCCTCAAACCTCACCCCAGTTCTTAAAATCTCTGTCACACGGTTCATCTCAGTTTTCCCTTCCTTCACTAACTTTTGTTCCAAGTCTGGGATGGGTGTGTTTAAGGGGTTGTTGAGTCCAGGTCATGCCCTGAAAGCTGGGAAAGTGTGAAATTGTCATTTAAGCTTCTGTGGTGGGTGGTGGACTTTCTTTGACACATTGACCCCAAAGGAGGAGAAACTTCCCCAGACATTAGAGGAAGGCGTAGCTGGGGAGCCAGAAAGATGGCGCTTCTCCACCATTGAGATCAACTACCTCATGAGCCCAAACTGTGGTACTAGGTTTATTCTTTAGCGCTTGTTAAAAATGCAGATTGCCTGTCACTTCCTCTGAGCTACTGAATCAGAACCATGAGAGTGAGTTACTGGAGCTGACATTTTAAAAGCCAGCATCTCAAATGATTTTTTTGTACTTCAGACTTTATAATAAATACCCCCATCTGTTCAGAGGTATGCTTGATAAGTACTCTAAAAACCAGCATGTGCCGGAAGCACTTTTGCCTTCCCACCCAGGTAGCCAAGGGAAAAGGTACAACTCTCCATAAGGAAGTTGTCCTGTCTATGACTTTAGAGTGTAACAAGCATTGGTCTGAACCCCAGTTCTACCCTGCATAGCTTTGTGATTTGAAGTTACTTCATCTCTCTGAGCCTTACTTGCTTCATCTGTAAAATGGGGAACAATAGTATTAGTTGAGGTAGGACTGGCTATGCTGTTGTTACAAACAGCCCCAAATCTCGATGGCTTAATATAGTAAAAGTTTATTTCTTTTTTTGAAAACAAGCTTAGTTCACTTTATTTTTCTGGTATAAAATTATGTAGTGGCCACAGCTGGAGCCTGGGTCCTGTGAGCAGAAAGCCTGGCATGGGTCTTTACAAGATGGTCAGTGAGTTCCTGACAGGGAGACTTGGCGAACGCAGTCTCTTCCCAGAGGACGGGGATTCGAGCTGTAGGTCTTGAAGGTGGTATCAAAGGTGACCTTGCCCAGGTGAAGCTGCCCAGGGTGGCAGTACAGCCCCTGGCCAAGGTACAGTAGTCATCGATAGCAGCCATCACCAGCAGCTTCTTGAGCACAGGGGCTGAGACGATACCAAGGCCCCTGGGGGCGAGGTCGCCTTGCAAAAGATAGTGCAGGGTTTGCTGATCTTGTTTCCTTGGTAACCTCACACACAGGCACAACAGAGAGCTTGGCCAGGGCGATGGCCCCAGAGATGGCAGTGGCTACCTGCTTGGAGCACTTAACACCCAGATCAACATGTCCATTGTAGTCTCCAATGGCCACAAATTCTTGAACTCTGTCCTCTGGCCAGCTCGGGTCTGCTTTTGTCCTGGCATAACCTTCTAAACCTCACCCTCAAGAAATGCCCCCAAGAAAAAGTCCATGATCTCAGATTCCTTGATGAGCAGGGAGAAGAGATAAATAGATCTCCTCCAGGCACTTGACCTTCATGTCCTTGACCAGGAGGCCCAGCTTGGTGATGGGGATCTACTCCTTGTCCTTGGCTTTGAGCTCTGTGACCAGGGCCTTGTCACAGCCCCAGACCTGACTGTGGCCCCGATGCTGCTGTCAGTTCTTCACAGAAGCCATCATGGCCTCCCATTCCAGGGTCCCCAGGGCCCCTGAGTTCTCCCACAGTACTGACATCATCCAGCATTTGGTGTTTTCTGGAAGAAGTAAAAGCTATATTTCTTGTTCTGTGGCTGGGTGAAAATAGATGGCTCTCCTGAGCAGCTCTCCCTGAACATCTGGGCTCCTTTCATTGGGCACAACTTGGAGTCTTTTGCTGGCAGTTGTGTAGGTGAAGAGAGAGCAAAAAAGGACTGTGGGAGGCTGGCAGGGGGCACATAATTTCTGCCCGTATTCCATCTGCCAGAAATGGTCAATTCAACTCCAAGGGAGGCTGTGAAATGCTGTGAAACACACATATTTGGTAGAATACCATTGGTTTCAACCACAACTGTCTCTCAGAATTATCACGAGGACTAAGGAGCAACGTGTATTGAGCACCTACAAATATTATTTTTATTTCATTTTACCAAAATTGTCTTTTGTTTCTGCTTTAAGAGGACAATGCAGATGAAAGAATTGTCATGGTTTGAGTTACCACAAATGAAACATGCACATGAGCTGTCTATTCATTTTCTTTGCTGTGCAGGCTGGTGTTGGGGCTGGTGACCCTGATGGCCAATTGGGCTGCTCTTTCCACGATGGCTTTGTGATTCTTCCAGGAGACGTTGTGAGCAATCGCAGTACAGTGAGATCTGTTGCACGTTAGCACTTGAGCTTCTTGATGCTGTGGGTCAGGAACTTCTGGAAGCCACTGGCAGCATGTGCTTTGTCTTCTGGTTGTTCCCATAACTAGTGTTAGGTGTCACCATCTGGCCCTTGAATCTTTTCTGTACCCTATTGTCAATGCCTCTGGCTTCTGCCACATACACTTAATGTTGACAAATCAGTCTTACTGGTGCTGGATGAACTTCCTGGTCCATTTTGGACAATCTTGAACTTCAGGAGGGGTCTGAGGGCAGCTATGGTGCCAAACAGGAGGTGATTGTCACTTCTGTACGCAATGCCCAGGAAGGGGAAGAGAAAGGTGATTTTCTTGTGTGTGGTTTTTGAAATAACCATGAATACAAAATTAATAGACATTCACTACAGGAAAATTATATAGTACAAATAAGCTAAAGAATAAAATAAAAATCACCTGTAATTCCACCACCTAGAGATAAGAGCTATTAAAATATGAGCCTTTTATTTCTGTTACAAAAATAAGATTTTATTGTACACATCATTTTGAAGTTTTTTAAACATCATGACATGGCATGACCCACTTGGGTTGTCATTACGTACTCTTGAACATCATCAGTTTCAGTAATTATGTGGTAGTGAGTGTTACAGATGTGCTATAATATTTTTCAAACACTTTACCAATTGTTAGGCATTCTCACTACCATAATCAACACTATGATAAATATTTTAGGCTAAATTTTTGCCCACATCTTTGGCTATTTTGTTGGTACCCTGGTATTTTCCACTTCCTTTAGCTCTCTGTGTTGGCGCTGGGCATGCATAGCAGAGAACACCTGGGTGATCATGCTGGTCATTTAATCAGCTATGCAGACCAGAACCGGTGGAACAGGTTGGGTTTACTGCCATAAGAACAAGCCAACGCTAGCTTTGACTCTTAAAATTATTCCTGTTCCCCAGAGACTGTGCCCCCAGCTCAAACATTCTTTGGCATACACAATGAGGAAAGTGCCTCCTTCATTATCTCATATCCTTAACAGAATACATTGTCATCTTTGTCTGAGTCAAGAGGAGCCCCTGGCAGCACGGGCCATGTTACTATTTATATAACTTCTGTTTTACATGCTAGAGGGTGCCAAATGTATTAAGTCAATGCAAGTAACTTGCAAGATGCATATGGAATCAGGATATATCATGATTTGAAATGTACTTTTTTGGTACAATGAATCTTCTTATATTACATAAAGTCTACAGATCAGCTTCCAAACAGAATTTTTTTTAATATGGCAAATAAAAGTTTTATAAGAATGATCCCTCTCCTGTTGGATCTTTTCTCATGTTCACCCCTGGCTAAACAAGCCTTGAGCAGAGGTTAGTAAAGTTCTAACTTTAATGATTGTGCCACCCTTTATTTTTAAAATGCCCCAGCTTCTTGGTGGCTCACACAGGATGAAGTCCCTGCCCCTTAGCACATATGACTTTCTTGTCCTGCTGAGTCTGGCCCCAAACCTTCCTCTGAAGCTTTACTGCTTCCTATCGCTCCTTGCTTAGTGATCCACTATGGATATAACACTCTACAATTGGTTAAATGCCTCTCTTCTCCTCCCCATAATTATCTTTTTAACCACAAGATCTTGTCCCTTTCCTCTGCCTACATCTAAGAACCTAGTAGCTGACAAACAGTAGCCAGTCAACAAATGTTTGTCATCAGTATGAGCTAACATATGATCAGAAGGGCTGGCATGTATCATGTTCTAAGAGCTCTACCTGTGTTGTCTCACTCAATCCTTATAACAGTCCATGAGCTTGGTGCTATTACTATCCCCGTTTCATGGATGAGGGAATTAAAGCTCAGAGGTTGAGCAACTTGCCCAGGATTACAATGGTCAATAGATGGCAAAACTGGGACTTGAACCCAGGCAGTAAGTCTCCAAAATCCTGGCTCTTAGTTTATAATGAATAAAATCCACTGAAGGCATTAATAGATGGCATTAACCATCTCCACTATTGGGACAGTGGCCACATGAGGGGAAGTACTTCAGTTTTCTTGACAGGTACACAAGCTCTGTAGACTAGCTATTTCTTTTTACATTCTATTTCACCACTTAGTAGCTTTGTGAATTTGGAAAAGTTATTTAAATTTTCTAAGCTTCTATTTTCCCATTCATAAAATGTAGATAAAAGTGGCTCTTTCCTGATAAGACTACAGTGAACATTAAATGATATACTCCTCCTTCTCCGGCATACCATAAGAGCTCAATAAATACTGTATACACAAAGCTCTTGTTACCAGATCATAAGACTCGTACTTACTGCTATCTTCTGCCCTGGAGTGAATATTTCAAATGCCTTGGAAAACAGAACATTAATTTTCCAGTCACCTGCTCTGCATGTGAGTCTGTACATGTGTATTGGTCACATGTGAGTATTAAGTGACAAAGTCCCTAGTCCACCTAGAAGGCCTCCTGCAGAGTGTTCTGCACAGCCATTTGGGTTACAGCTTTCCAGGGCAGCGCCAAACAGGGCTTTGCTGTCACCACTGCGCAACAGCTCCAGGGACCCTGTAGTTCCGATAGTCCATGAGACAAAGATTAAGGCCTCTTCTAGCCCTCAGATAGTCACGAGAGCTTGGGAGTAGTGCCCGGATTAGAGGCAGCTCCATCCAGCACCCGGAAAAGAGCTCTCCCTTTACCCATCAGTGGATAAGACACCAGCATGCACCATCCACCCCATAAGCCTGTTTGGGCTCAACCTTCCAGACCCTAAATTCTCACTGGGTTCTTCTCCCACCAGGAGGGAGACTTGCCTGTGACCTCATAATTCCTCTTGTTTTATTTCGAATAGGTCTAGGCAGCTGTGCCCTGAAAATATAGCTCTGACTAGAAGAAATAGGATCTCTTCTCTTTCATCACAAAAGCACCAAGTTAAAATCAAAAGTAAACTGAACTTTTGAAAACAAAAGGGAGACATCAGCCAGCACCATTCAGAAGGGTGCTGGGAGAAAGAGAGAGGCAGGGTAAACAAAACGAAAGCTTCTCAAAAACCAGGCATCTCAGAGCGAAGATGACAACAGTACTCGCAAAGCCCCCACGCTGCACAAGCAGGGCACTCAGCTCCTCCCCGCAGCACCCAGCCGAATTCAGCCTTGAGTATTAGTCAGACTTTATTGGTGAAGAAAGGGTTTGGGGGACATTGTAATCTGCCTGGGATCAAGTGAGTCAGTAGCAGTGTGAGGATCAGCAGATTCTTCTGTCTTTTCAGAGGAAGTGGTCGCTGGGAGGGGCTGTGTTGTCTCATAGAATGTTAGTGTTGGAAGAAATCTGCCCAGCAGTGCCCCTTCATTTTGCCTGGAGAGGGACTAAGGGTCAGAGTGAATACATTTTCCCACGGTCACAAAGCTCATTTGGGGCAGAGGATGACTGCTAGCCCAGTGTCCTGCTCTGTAGTCCTCATGATGATACTGCTTGCCTCTTGCTGCTGACTCACCCATAGCCCTTCCATCCTACCCACCATCCGTGCCTGATGAAGTCGTGATAGGCCTGGTGTGCTACGAAGTGGGAAAGAGGATACATGGCAGAGTTTCATAGGTGATATCATGGCGTCTGTTTTCCTGCCCATTTGTGAAAATCAATTTTATTTTGGACCCCACAGTGGAGTTAATTTTACACCCAAAGGAGAGACCACAGAGCTTCCTAGACCGGGGCGATGCCACCCAGGGAGAAGAGTTAGGTAATGAAGCAAATGGAAGGACCAATGTAGTTGCCAAACACTTGATATAGCCATTCTTTTGCTACATGTGCCTAATGATTATTAACATTTCCTTAGCAAGAAAAAAAAGAAAATTATTAGGATGCCTCATAACTTTCATTGAGTACTTACTGTATGCAGGCATTATTACTTAATCCTCAATAACACTAGGTAGTTACTGTTATTGCCATTTTAGAGAAGAAAACATTGAGGTACAAAAGGTTACATAACTTGCCCAAAGCCTTGCAAATAGTAAATAATCTGACCCCAGAGCCTGACGCTTCCTCATGCTTTTGTTAACTCTCTTGTAAAACTGTGTATATTTCTTCCTTCATAGCATGGGTTCCATCATTATTATCAAGTTCTAATTTCTTTATCAAGTACTAAATTAAAGTATCCCTTAAGTATTATTACTGAGCAACACCTGAGCCAAATCTGTAACTGGTGAGATGCTGGTGTTCAATTAATTTGCAGTTTTTACAAAATGCTGCTTTGATTTGACACAACTTATTTTCTGTTTGTGCTAAGGACACATAGCCAATGTTAGCATGTTGGTATATTTCCTTTCTGACATTTTTGGGGACACATGTAGAGGAGGGAAAACTTTCCTCTTTTCCTAGGTTCAGTGCCAGAGGCTTGGCCATTTAGACTAATAAAGGACAGAGTAACAGGAGAATGTAAGAGTTTCTTTATGTGCGCAATGTATGTGCACACTGAAGAACTCAATGATGAGTAACTTAAGGGGTGGCTAAGATCTGGGGCTTATACACCATTTTAACAGAAGATCAGATATATTAGTAGAAAAGTGCAAAACAAAGGGAAAGGGGTTTGGGCACCTGGGGGTGGTAAGTTGCAGGAAGGTAAGTTTACAGGGACACTAATGGGATATAACAGTTGTTTCACTAAGATTTCTTTGTTCAGACTCATCTCTGTGCTGCTTTCTGTCTCCTGTGATAATGGCTGTTCAGCTCCTGGCCCAAGAGAGGGGAGGGGAATCCTTCATAAGGGGAGGATAGAATCCTTCTGTCTTGCTGTGGACAGATAGAGGGAGGGCAGAGCATCCTTTACATGCTTCCTGCTTCTTAACTGTCTTTAGCTCAAAACAATTATTATACCAAGATGGCATATTTGGGGTGGCATATCTGGGTGCCCTTCACATGATAAAGGTACATTCAAGTTCTTAACTGCCTCCTCCCACCTTGTTCTATATATATTGTTCGGTGTAACTATGTAGTCGTTATAACTACCATTTTTCAAAAAATAAATAACATTTCATTGAGTATATCTGTACCATAACTTCCTTGTGATGATAAATAAGTAGGGTATATAAAGTTCTATTATGAGATATTTGGACTATTCCCAAATTTCTCATATTATCAACAAGTACAGTATACTGCATCTTTACTTACTAGATATATTTTATTCCAGTTTAGCAAAGTTTGAATTATCTTAAGGAGGCTCAAAGCATGGTTTAAGTCTTTCTGAGTTTAGGCAGCAAGAGTTTAAGGAAATGTGGGTGGGCCATGAGCCAGCCCAGAAATCTCAGCAAGTTGAGGGAGCGACATGAAAGGCCTGCATAGATCAGGGGCAGCAAGAGAAGCGAGTTGCCACACCAAACAAGCGAATGCATATAAGAGGTTTAGGAAGGCTGGAAACATCAGCAGGTCTCAATGTTTCATCTGGAAAGACAGCTCTCTTTTCACAGGGAACGCCGACTAGCCATCCCCACAGGAGGCGTTTTCCTGAAGACGGCAAGTTCAATCATGATTCCCAATTCCCTTGGGGCATTCTCAGGTCTTTGCAATAACCAAAATGCACAGCACATGTGCACCTACACAGGCAATCCAGAAATGACTGTTTTCCTGCTCATTCGTGTGGTGGAGTGAGAGACCGTGGGGTTGGGAGTCAGGAAGACTTCAGTGAAGATCTCAGTGTCATCCCTTCCCACCAATGAGACTGTTACTTAGCATGATTATTTCTTAGTCTTCTCACATGTGAAATGGAAATCGCCTTTAAGGAAGTGATGAAATGATTTTTTTTAAATTTTTAAAGGTTTTTATTTACTTATTTTTAGAGAGAGGGGAAGGTGGGGAGAAAGAGAGGGAGAGAAACATCGCCCCAACCAAAACTGAACCCACAACCAGGCATGTGCCCTGACCAGGAATCAAACCAGCAATCTTTCACTTTGCAGAACAACACCCAATCAACTGGGCCATACCAATCAGGGCTTAAATGGATTTTTAAAAATACCTTATGAACCACTAAATAGTACATAATGTTAGTTCTTTATTGTTAGGGCACTTAGAAATGCTGGCTTTATTTTATAATCATTACCTATCTTGGGGGCTGAGGATAGATCTGATTACATACAGAGTACTTTGGGAGTTTTAAAATATGAGATATTAATAAATGATTATTACCTCTTGCTGTAGGAGATTCAAAAGGAGTGGTATTTTCCCCTCAGCCTATCCCAGTGGTGCTCAGAGTCTGAGCTGCTTCTTCCCAGGGGCCTGAGCAGCTTTCCTCATACCAAACACCCAGAAAAGCACCCTATTTTGTTTTCTTGTTGCAGAGGTAGGAGCCCATTTATCTTAATTACTTTTCTACTGGGCCCTTTGTGAACCCCAATTCTGGGAAGTCATGATGAAATCTTAGCAGTCTCTTTCACTTCCTTGCCCATCCACACACTAAATTTAGTTGCCAAATTCTTTGGTTCTATTCTTTCAAATGAGTGTGTCCTCCCTCATCCTCCTGCCGCTGCCCTAAACTTTCTCTACATTACATTACCTTTTACTTTGTCTATTGTAATCATCGCTCTGGTCTCCCTGATTCTAGTTTTTCCTCATTTCAACCCATCACTGACAAGATTGATTATATTCCTAAAATAATGTCACATTTCGCCTGGGAATAATCTGCTGTCTCCAAATTGCTTGATGAATTAAGTACAAACTATTCTAATCACATTTTCAAGGCCCCATACGAAGTGTCCATGTAGTAGAGACAGCTAGTTTGTCCTCTCCCTCCTCCTTAATAATAGGCACTCTTCCTACTGAATGTTAGGCAGACATACATATGGCTGCTCTGAATAAAGACTACATTTCCCAGCTTTCCTTTTAGTTAGACGTGGCCATATGACTTAATTCTGCCAATGAGGTATAAGAAGTACTTCATGCAACTTAAGGGAAGTACCTTAGGGGAAAGACCCAGGTTTTTGCTGATCCACCCCCCGCCCCCCACCCCTTTTCTGCTGGCTGGGATGCAGATGTGGTGGTTGAAACTGTGGAACAATAGATGAAAACCACGGGTTGAGGCTGATAGAGCCGGGTTCCCTGACCCTGTGGAGCATGTCGGTCCTGAATTGACTATCTTGGGACTGCTTTAATATAGAAAAGAAATAAACTTCTGTCATTATTGTTTTTGTTTTATTGTAGTTTTCTTAATATGGAAAAGAAATAAACTTCTGTCTTTATTGTTTTGTTTTATTGTATTTTTCTTAATATGCATCTTAACAGCTTTCCTAAGGTATTTGATATACACAAAACTGCGCATATTTAATACACACAACTTGATGAGTTTGGACACATGCGTGCACTTGTGAAACCATCACTGCTAAAGCTACGTCCATCATCTCCAACAGTCTCCTTGTGACTCGTTGTTGTTGTTGTTGTTGTCGTTAACATGAGATCTGTCCTCAGCAGATTTTATGTGCACAATATGGCATTGTGGACTGCAGGCACTACGTTGTGCAGCAGAGCTCTACAACATGCTTACCTGGCGTAAGTGAAGCTTTGTACCAGCTGAACAACTCCTCATTCCACCCCTCCTGCGCCCCCTGGCAATCAGCATCCCACTCTCTGTTCCATGGATTTGGTTGTCTTAGATGCCTTGTTTAAGTGCAGTCATGTGGTATTTGTCCTTCTGGCTTATATCACGTGGCATGTCCTCCAGGTTTATCTATGTTGTCACATATGACAGGATTTCCTCCTTTTTAAAAAAGGCTGAATAATATTCCATTGTGTGCATATACCATTTTCTTTTATCCATTCATCTGTTGAGGATATTTGGGTCACTTTCATATCCTGTGAGTAGTGCTTCGGTGAATGTGGGAATACGGATCTCTTTGAGATCCTGATTTCAGTTCTTTTAGATACATATCATTAGTGGCGTTGCTCTCAAACTATGCCTTTTTAAGGACAGATTTATTGAGATATAATTCACATACCATAAATCTCACCTTTTAAAACTGCCATCTTATAGATTTGTCACCGATCCTTTGGACCCATAACTTTTTTACTTATTACAGTTTACTACTTGACAATTATTCTATACTTCTCACATCTCTTCTACTTATATCCTATAGTACCTAGCATTTTAAAAAGCTCAATTGTTTATTTGTGACTTAAGACATGGTATACTTATTATATTTGTAAACATAAAAATATTGGTTAAGTTCAAATTCCAAGATGAATAAAAATCAGACACTGTATTTGAGAAACCTCTACATACTTTGACTTGTTACTAAAGAATGGATTTCTATTCAAGGCAGCACAGAGTTTAAAGAAGTTTAGCAGCATCAACAATATACTTGAAAACAGGCTCTGAATTAATAAAATTGCCAATTTTTCTTTTATTATGCACATTCTTGTCAGGGTCCTGACACAGAAAACAATAGAGCATCTCTAATGGTTAATCAATATTAGTAATTTCATTGTGCAAATGAGGAAAATAAAGCCAAAAATAAAAAAAGTATTATTTCAGGAAATGGTACCTCATTCTCTGATACAGCAGAAAGATTTGAATCATAACCAGTTTCCTTCAGCTACGAGGATTCACTTCTCCTACATTAATCAGCACTTCTCAAATGTGATCTGTAGAAGACTACAGATGCTGGATTAACATAGGGTGGGGATTCTGGGGCCCTGCCCTGTGCCTGTGAATTAGAGTCTCTGGGGATGGGGCCCTGGAATCTGCATTTTTAATGAGCTCCTCAGAAGATTTTTATGCACATTAAAGTTTGAGAACCTCCTTTGTCCATAATTAATGATACACTAAATCAGAGGATCTCAGCCCTAGCTAAACATCAGAAGCCCCCATTGTGAGAGATTCTGAGGCAGTTAGCTTTGAAGAGTACTACATTCCACTCTCACTTAACTGAAGCTCAGCTTTCCAGAGGTTTGGAATACATTTGAGCCATGAACAACACAAGTTTGAACTGCTTGGGTCCACTTATATGTGCATTTTTTCAATGAATATACAGTCAGCGTTCCATATCCATGGTTTCACATCTGAGGATTTACCCAGCCACAGATCAAAAACAGCAGATACTTTCAATCTGCAGTTAGGAACCCTCAGATGTGGATGGTCAACTGTGTGCATTTTTCTACGCTGTTTTACATAAAGGACTCAATCATCTGCAGATTTTGGTATGGGGAGGAGCCAATCCCCCTGAGGAATCCATGGGAAGGCTGAAGCTTTCCCACAGTCAAAAATTATACTGGAATTGTCGACTGCGAGGGGGTGGGCGCCCATAACCCCCACATTGTTCCAGAGCCAACTGTCATTGTTTAGTGGGCTACATGTCTGGATGAAAAATTAACAAAAGATTTTCCTAAGGATCTAAAAGATTACATAAGGCATTGAATTAAATGTGGAAATAGGTAAGCTTCTTTTATGTTCTTCATGCTAAGCCATCTCAGCCATGGCAGCAAGTTGGAATACTGTATTTTAGAAAGATTTTCAATAGGATTGTGTCAATTTGCCAAAAGACAGTAGAAAAACTTATTAATAAAGAAAAACTAAGCTTCTTAGTCTTATTGTAGGAGAGCACATCACCTTGCCATCCGGGTTGTGTCTCAAAAGGGGTAAGTTGCAGGAGGATATTCCCAGGATTTTAGGGCCTGGGATGAATGACTTGCAGGCAAAGCTTGGATGAGGCAGAGTTCAGAACACAATAGCTGTGGCTGGTTAGGCACAGGGAGGGGAGGGTCTTAAAGCTAGTCTTGATGGCAAGCTGTGACTCAGGTCCTTGACAAGTCTTTTTAACTTGTGCTTAGTTTACCCTCAAGGAGCAAGTATTTCCTGGAGCAAGCCTGGTCCCAGGATCGTTAAACACAGGAGAACAGTACCTTTGTTTCCATTCTAACTGAAATGAAAATATTTGCATGAACCTCAATTATCCATAAAAATCTGCTTTCCAGAATTTTACATCTGTAAGCACTTCAGTAGTAATCAATCAATTAACATTTGTATTTTATTTAACAGTTTACAGAAAGCACTCACACACGTTGTGTCTTTTGATAATCCCATTTTTACAGATGAGGAAATGAAAACTCAAGGAAGTTATACAATTTGCACTAAAAGTGAAGTACTTTAGCTAGGAATTAAACCCTGGCATTCAGACTCCAGAATCTATACTCTTAAATAGCACCACAAACAGGTTTTATTATGTTACACTGGAGGGTTTTTGAAAGAAAGAGAGAAAGAAAGGAAAAGTGGAGGAAAATATGGGGATGGACCTTGAAGGAAGCTTAATGTAATCTGGTTTTATAGGAATAGTTAAGAGCAAACTTATAGCCCTGGCTGGTGTGGGCACCATGGACATATGGAAGGCAGTCGATAGATGTTTCTCTCTCACATCAGCATTTCTCTCCCTCTCTTTCTCTCTCCCTTCTCCTCTTTCTGAAATCAATCAATCAATCAATCAATCAATAAAATAAAAAATTAAATGACAAAAAGAGAGCAAAATTACAGAGAGGGAGCCAAAACAGGTCAATAGTAGAGCAATCATTAGCAAAGTATAAATCAGCTGAGATAGAAGAAATAAACTATGGCTTCCTGCATGCAAAAATCACTGCAAAGCACTCTTGTCTTGGTTGCTATTAGGTCCTTAATACAGACAACCTACAAGCAAATTCTGTGGGTTCCAAAATAGAAACTCTTAAAAGTTAAATGGTTTTCAAGTACACAAAGACCCCTCTCCCCACCCCACTCCCAGGCCAACCAGGAAGTTATAAAGCTTTTCAAGTGGAAACTTACTGGTGGGGCTTAATGAACTGTGTCACGTCCCTTAATGATGTGAAATACACCATATTTCCAAATGTCCCTTTAAATTGCAAATTTGTCTAAATGGGTCTTTTTGGATAAACAAATGCCACAACTCCTTCTAGACTAGAAAATCATATTTTATGATAATCTGGAAAAATAATCACAAAGTCAAATAAGTGAATATATCAAGGATATCATGGGTATAACAGATATAATTAACTATCTCTTAGAAACTGAATGTCCAAATGGATTTAGGAAGTATCCACTCCTGCTTGAAAATGAAAAAAATCAATTGTCCCACCTGCTTTTCTCAAGTGGGGACTCATAGTGTAAATCAGAGGCTCTCAGCCCTCACTGTATAATCGCCTGATGTCCAAGCCTCATCCCCCGCCTCCACCACATCAGGTAGGATTTTTAAATTCCCCAGGAGCCACAATGTGGAGCTGGAATTTAGGAACTGTGCTCTAAATCGGTGGTTCTCAAAATGTGGAACCAGACCAACAGCATCACCATCACCTGGGATTTAATGAGTAGGTGCTCATTAAATATTTATTCATTAACACATGCATCACTCAATTATACAAATACTCATAGTACACGAAGGAAAGGAGAACATAGGAAAGAGCTTTAAAAGGATAAAAAGAAACAGGTGAGTCTAATTTTAATAAAATGGGGCACCCACCCTCACGTGAGGGAGTGGCACATGGTCAGAATGCTTCTGGTTTCCCTGAGGCCACGTGCTCCCTCTTGCCCACTTTTCTTTCCACCATTCCTGGCTCCCCTTTCTAGTTTCCTTTGTCAGATGCTTCCCCTCTCGTTCTCTCACCAGGACATTTTGTTGCTCCTCAGTAGTTGTTTCCAAGCCCCATCCTCTTCTCACTTGCGTTTTCTCCCCAGGTAACTTCAACAGTGCCATTTACTGTCTAATACCCACACCATCTCCTAGTTGACATCCTCAGCCTAGTCCTCTCCTCTGAGCTCCAGACCCACACATCTAACGTACCCCTGCCTGCTCACCACCTCCCCCTGCATGTCCCAAATGCAGCAGGTCCAAAATTAAGCAAATTGATGCTTCCCTGTCCCACATATTTACCTATTTTCCATTGTTCTCTTTCTCATCAAGGGACACTACCTTCTGCCTAGTTACTCATGCTAGTTATAATCTTGGCGAAAGAAACAAAGAAACTAAAAGCTGTCTTAGGGTGGTGGTGCTATTACTTTAAGGTGTAACAATGTCTTTATGACATTTTGGTTATGTACATTAGTCAAACAATTGTGAAAGAAGAGGGGAAAATATCCTGATCCCAACATAGCTCCGATATCAGTCATTTGCACTTTAGTGTAGCTGAATATAAAGAATGACACTAATGTTGAGGAATATTAACAAACTAAGTGGCAGAGAGTCAGTGCCAGAGAAACCCAATATGTATGGTAATCATGTCTAATGTGTGAGGAGTATTGAAATAACCTTATCTGGGAAGAAAATTTGGAATCTGACCTTTCTTAGGAGCAGACAAGATCTTCTCAGAGAGAGATGGCTGTGAGTGGCTGGACCCTGGCATGATGGGATTTGTGTCCTCCCCATTGCCTCCAGGTTCAGCGTCTTCGATCATTCTGGGTTCCCGTGGCCCACGGCAGTTTCTGTCTGCTGGGATGTGGCCCCACTGGATGTAAAATTAGGTAAACTGACCCTTAGACAAAGATTGGTCTGTGTCAGGCCTGTGCAATGGAGAGGCCTCCATTTTGTGCAATGCTGGGGCGATGGGAGGTGGAAGAATGGGAAGAAGTTGGGGAAGGACAGGTGATGTTTGAACCGAAAGCCTCTTGGTGAGACTGCCCCTTTGTCTTCCCTGGCTGCCTTGGTGCAAAACTATTGGGAAACCATTGGCCATTTAAAAAAAATTATTGGATTTTGTAAGTTGTCCTAATTGTGGCAACAATAACAATAAAATAAAACTTTGCATCTCACTAAAGAGACTAGAATTAGACTAAAAGAAGAAGAGTTTTGAAGAGGCATGGGAAGGAAACTGGAGACTCTTTCTACACTTGAAATCAAACCTCCAGCACAGTGCTGTCCATTTTAAATATGCATATGTAAATTTAAATTTCTAGTGGTCTCATTAAAAAGGATAAAAAAGGAACAAGTGAAACTAATTTTAATAATATACTTATTCTAAAATGTGATTATTCCAACATGTGGTTAATATAATAAAATCATTGGGATACATGCCGTTTCTGTGTGTTCTGAGCCTTTGAAACACAATGTGCACTGTACTCTTCCAGCACATGTCGGTTGGGAGCAGCCACATTTCAAGTGCCTGATGTGGCAACTGTGTTAGACAGCACGGCTCTCACATGTTTCATCAGCAAAGAGAAGCAAAGGGTTGTTGATGCAGACACCGGCCTGCAGTGTCCACATCGCCATGGATGAAATGAGACATTCACACGGACTACCAAGTCTGGTGGAGGAAAAAGGATGGCATGGCTTTTCTCTCAAGGGGAGCAAAAGCCACGGTCTCCGCCATGACAGGCCCTTATTTTATTTTCTGGTCACATTACATGTTGGTCCTCACTCACTATGCACAGGTTCGCTTTAGGGGGTTACCTTTTATAGACAACAAAGGAGCCAATGCTGCTAATCACATCACAGAAGAAGGATATTTGCAAATGAAAAAGGAAAAAGTGTTTGAACTATTACACTCATCCTAGGAAGGTTTAGCATGGATTTTAGGAAGTTACAATAAGTACTTGCTGTCTCAAATCAGGGCGAGGGAGTTTTAGCAAAAGCAAGATTCAAAGCGGCTTAGGCACATTGCAAACCTGATTTCCCACAAAAGACCCTATCTCGTGGGCGTGGGTTCTGTGCATCTCCAAGTGGGAGCTGGGCCCATGCCACAAAGAAGGGTCTCCCACAGGTTGTGATGGTAATCTGTAAGCCTCAGTTAAAAATTGGCTTATCTGAACCATTCAAGTACAAAGCAAGTAGATTTAGCAACAAGAATTGCTTGATTTACCTGAGAAAATTCTGGGCCTGCTGGACACAGGCGTTGGGGGCTACTGAATGAAAACACACTTTCTGCCAGAAAGACCAGCTCCCATTAGCTGAGTCCTGGGCATTGTTCTTTCCCTAGGCATCTAGTGTTTTTCCTCACTAAACAAATTAAGACTTTAATTTTCTCACTTTTCCAGCATGTCCTATGTAACAACTAAGATATATTTATGAGCCTCAAAATTTCTGGAACTCAGATGGAATTTCATCAGTAAAATACCCGTGACTGAGCAAAGCAGAGTGGTCTCCATCCCCTCTCTGTGGCAGATAGATCTAAACCCAGTTACAACCAATGGTTATATTAATTAGACAAGCATGCATTCAAATAATGTTTTCATTTGCTTCCCATTACATTGGGTTTTGGGGATCCCAACTGCATGACATAGAAGACAATTCATTCTCACTCTGCATAGGGGCTGTTTTGGTTGGTAAATACCCAATTTTATCTGAGCCTGCTTCATTCCAAGAGCTAGAGCTTGTTCCTCCTAAGAGAGACATGGCTGGAGGCAGGAGGGTGAAGATTACTCCCACTCTAGCCCAGCTGGCTCCTCCTGTTTCCAAGTACTAAGATTATATTTGCATCCTGTGCTGAGCCATGTTCTCTGCTATTCACAAAGAGAACCAAGAGGCGTTCACAAAAGCTAAAATGCACAGGGAAACCCCATGTCTGACTTTCAGAGGGTTAGCAATGTCGTTTCTTCTGCCTGCATAAAGGACGGCACCTTGAAATTTTCCAGTCCAGGCCAACTCTGCCGACAGATGACCTGCTCATTGTCAAATCGCCAGCTCAGGCTAAGGCCGTGACTGCACCTGGTCTGCCTGACTCCCTGCAGTCCTCTCTAACACACTGCTCACACTTCTAAAAAGGTGACATTTTGGCAGTCTGTTTATAAAACTGCCAAAGGAACATTTATCATGAGGTGCAAACAAAAGAGGCGCTGGAGAGGAATGTTTTTCACCAGGTTTGTTGGAACGGGAACTTGCCTCCCAGGTCTCGGACTTGTCTTGTTATCCTGCACAGCCCCCGAGTATCAGAAGAGCACGTTTTGAGGGAACGCGGGCCCTGGAAGGCTGTTGCAGGGTGAGTAAAACCTCAGGCTGCTGATTCTAGGATGACTGTGCGCGTCAAAATCTGCCACACTGTGTCCGAGGGATTATTAAAAAAATATGCTGAGGGAAATTTTTTCTGATTATAGCAGGAGACAAGAATCCAAGAGGTCAAGGAACTGCTGAGTTAAAATACCCGTGACTGATGGTTGCCCCTAGCATCATATTAAATTTTGACAGGCCACCCATGACTGGAAAACAAATAGAGACTTCCTTCAACAAGATGGTGATAAATCAATGGTTCTCCAGGAGCAGCGGCCACTGAAGCACAGACTTAGGAGTATTATGCAGTTTTCTCCAGTGGCTTATCCAGCTTGCTGTCTGCCCACTTGATTTTTGAACCTCTTTGGGGAAATCCCAGAATCAGAAGTTAATGTCCTGAATAGAAGCTACCAGCAGACATTACTCATTAACTAAGAAAGCCTGAAAATAACCAGCAGGATCTGGCTGCAGCCATTGGTGCCAGACAAACGTGGATCTCGTCTTGTTCTTCCAGGGGTCACGGACCAGGTTGTTCAGGGCACACCTGGGAAACCAGGGACATAAACGCTGATGGATCGATCACTTCGTCCTGTTACAGTGTTCAGGCTCAGAAAGGTGTTGAGTTAAAAGGGTGTTCTGAGCACCACAGGGCCCCAACACTAACCTCAGTCGGGCGTTTGCAGCCAAGGGGCCTACCCACCTCTGGGCCTCTGCTGGACTACCTGCCATCCAGTCGCTCTCTGTCCTTCCCTGTCCCCTACCTCCTCCCCTTTCTCCTCGCTTTGTCAACCAAAACATGGAAATGGAGATTTAAGAAGTTGAGGGCAGAGATGGCAGTCAGACGAATTGTATGGTGTCCTAGGAAAGGAGAGAGACAAACACCTCACCCCTGACAATTAAAAGCTCCTCAAAGAGCCGTGTTCTGGCTGGGGCAGGAGGTGGGCGAAGGACTGAAAGAAGTCCCACACCAACATATTTGTTCTCATGGCTGTTTCTTTCCTAGGCTATGGTTGTCTTTGAAGGCAAGGTCTTTATCTCAAGGTCTTCTTTTAACACAACATGTATGTTTTTTCTGATTATGAAAGAACTACATGCTCATTATAGAAAAATTCGAATATACAAAAAGAATTTTTATACAGCTTTCAGAATAGTATTGGAATGTAACAGGCACTCAATAAAACTGTGTGGAGAGGGAGGAAAGAAGGAATAAAAAAGAAGTCAAGAATATTGGTAACTGACATCAATCTCATTAAAATGTGCCTAACTCTGCAATGGCCACAGGAAGCAATAGGCGGAGAGGGCTGAAGCTGCAGAACTACTGAGCCTGGGGCTCACCAGTTTGTCTGGAGATAAAAAGGGAATTCACCAGATAAGCAGGAACTGAAACAGCCTGGAGAAACCTTGGAAACAATTTAAAACTTACTATGGCAATTTTATTTCTATTATAAAAAGTAGTAAATGTTTATTAGAGACAAATTGGAAACAATGAATCTCCTGAGGTCCCAGCCCTGCTGATAATTTGGCACAGTCCCCTAAGCACATTTTCTGGACCTATGTTTTTTTTTTCTCCTTTCCATCGTTGGGATGAAACCCATGTGGTGGTTCTAGCTGGCTTTGAGAAAGACCAAATGGAAGAGTATGGCATTGTATACAGTGCCAGAATGCATCGCACCCAGCATAGGCAAGCACCGATCCATGTAAACTCGGTGTCAGTAATAAAAATACGTACAGGTGGCCTGGGTCAAGATGCAAAATGAGTGGTTTACCGTGGGTTATGATGGAAAGGTTTCAAGGATACTGTAGGATACCTCTTTCTGCTTATTTCACTGACCAATTTAATAGAAAAATGGTTGTATGCTATTGCATGTTCATGGAATGTCATTGTAAATTAGCAGTTTAGTTTACCATCACGTGGATGTACTATAATTTACCTAACTTTTCTCCTACTGCTGGGCATTTTGGTCACTTTATTATTATGGATAATATGAAAATTTTAAAAACTTTGCATAATTTTTCTACTTTTAAGAGTTGATTCCCAAAAGGGAAATGATTATATTAAAGTATATGAAAATTTACATGTGTAGCAGAGATGAAACTTAACAAACTACATAACTCAGAAATGTAATTTATAAACTACTTTCTATAATTGAACTTAACTAGCCTCCACCTCTCTGTTTCTACTCATACGTAGAAAACTTGATTACATCATTTCAAGGTAAGTGAGTCTCTCTAGTTTAAAATTCCATTTGTTCTTAGTAACCACTCCACCAGTTCAAGATATGTGTTTCTTCCTGGCACTCTCACTTAGCAGCATCTGAGCCCAGGTGAACTTCCCAGGGAGGTGCACCTTTGGTCCACAGTTGTCTGTTGACCTAGCTGCCCTCTGCGGAGGTATAAGTGCTGCTACCAGCTCTTGGGCATCACTCTATTTCAGCTACACCCACTGCCCATGACCTTGGGCTGTCGGTCCACATACTTTGCCTCCTCTTAGCCCAACCAGAAAGTTTCTGACAGTTTTCTGTCTTTGTCTGCGCTGTTGTCCCCCTCCCTGAAGCTCAGAGACTTTTAACTGTTTTCCCCAAACCAGCCAGGATGCTCAAGATGCTGTGAAACTACCACAGGTTCATCTGCCTCAACACCTGGCAGCCACTGCTACTCCAACATTCACATACCATGTTGTAGGCACAGCCTCTCCTGCAAGCCAGGCAATGGTAACTGCTGCTCTGGCATCTTTCTAAATTTATCTGGGTGTGGGCTGGGTGTGTGTGTGGGGGGGAGGGGGCAGATTTCCATTATCCCAGCTTGTCCAGCCAAAGGGTATACAGCTTGGATCTCCCTTCAAGAAAGAAACTTGCCATTCAGATGCAAGAATGCAATTAGCTGACAGGCCCAGCCATTTGTTCCCTCAGGCTTTTTCTCAGCCTTTGAGCTGAGGCCACACTCTTCCTAGCAGGGCTCGGCCAGTAACTTCGCACCATGGGATACACAGGTCTTGCCTTCTCTGCACAATGCAGGACTCCTCTAAGGAGCAACCTTTGCTCCAGAAATCCCCTAGGGCTGGCAGAGACTTTCCCTGTGCCCAATCCTCCCTCTTTGTTTTTCACAGGCACTCCTCCCCAGCCTGCTGCTGTGACTGCCCCCACCCCCACCAAAGCACCAACTTCTAACTTCATCCCAAGGGCCCAGGAACAAAGCCCCTTCTACCCACAACATTTGGCTCTAGCCCCTCTCTTCTTTCCCAGGAATCATTGGCATCTCAACCCTGCCCACTTCCCTTCAGTTCTCCCTTTCTCATCACTGGTTACTTATATTTCCCTTGGGTGAGAAATGGACTTGGCATTATCTTCCCTTTCTGTGTCATCTCACATGGAATCCTCAGGATCACTGATGCTATTTCACAGACGAGAAGAGTTACTTTCAAAGTCACTGAGGTACTATATGTATATGGCTCCTGAAGACCAAGTACACATGAAGTACAGAGGTCTCTGCTGGAAGGAAGGGGCTATGACAGTTTTCTTTCTTTTTAAAATTTTGCCTGCATTTGCTTACCCTTAGTGGCTATTGGTGTGTAACTTAACTGACTGTTGACTGTTATACTAAGAAAAAATTAATTTCTTAAACTTCATAGAGGCAGGAGAGCTTTTGATTGAATATTCCTTCAGGATAGCTCAGAACTTACTAGTTCTTAAAGGTCTTCAGGAACTGCTAATCAACATATCATAACTTTGATTTTAAAAATCTGAGAGATATGCTTTATAAATTACATAAGGAAGTTGTTTAATCTGTGTTTGAATGAATGAACGAATGAATGATAGTATATAAGAAATTTACTAGCCAAGAAAAAAAACCTTAAAGGTATTCATTTATCTGGCTCAGTATCTTTGACTTCTACACCTGTAAGGTAAGAGCTCTAGCGATGGACTGAGATATGCTAGTATCAAATGAAACCCCAAGGAATTGATGGAAACTGGTGCTTTTTTGGAGATCACCTATTAGTTGTGGAGGAAACAGGAAGAAAACAAAGCAGACAGTCATGGGCTGGAAGTTGAGGTTGGCATTCCACTTGTGGAAGCTGGTGTCAGTGAATCCGGGCTCTGCATAAATCAGCCGCTTAAGGATGTAAGTAGCTCTAAACTGGTGATGTGCATCTAGGACAGTGCTTCTCAAAACTTAATGTGCATACAAATCAAAGAGCATCTGGTTAAAATGCAGATTCTGATTCAGTATTCTGGGTGGGACCTGAGACTACATTTTTAACAAACTCCTAGGCGACACCATGGATGCTGCTAGTCAGTGGGTCACACTTGGAGTCCCAGTGAATTCGCAGATGCTCAGAGAGCTCCAGGCTTAATGCCGGAAGCACAGACACTATTTCAAGAACTTGTTCTCCCGCTTTCCTAGCCCACACTTTCAAAGATTCTTGTAGAAGTTCAAGGGCAGCTGGAAGGTGCACTTTGGATTTTCTTATTGAGAAAAGTTATGAAGAACATAAGCTAATCGTAGCCCACTGCAGCTTTGCTGATCCATCATCTCTTCCAACCTTAGAAAACTATTTCCCAAGTGAAAGCTGCGTGCCACTAAGATGATTTCACTTGATGGATACACGTAGTGTTAAATGACCTTGAATCAGTAAGGATATTACTCCCCGATTATATCAAGGAGGAAGTCTCTGTTGGGTGTTAAGTTTGTCTTTGAACACTTTCTTCTTTCCCTTTATTAGGCTGTGATTAGTTGCTAACAACAGAAAGCCCAACTCAAAATGTTCTCAGTGACTCCTGGAAAACAGTCTGCATGGCAGGACGGTGGAGCTCTGGCTGATCTGCCCCGCTGGCTTGGGGGCCCCTAGCATGCTGGCCTTGAACTTAAGCTGGAAGTGGCTCTTCTGATGGCTAGGACATCTCCAGGTCCTGCATTTGCACCCACCATTGGTCCCAGTCAACATCCAGAGGAAAAGATGCATTCTCTTCCAGGAGCACCCAAAAGAGAGAAAATCTTTCTTTCCCAAAAGCCTCCAGGAAATTTCCCTCATTTTTATCAGCACACGTTGGCTCATGTGTACTTTTCTGAAAATCACAATAGCCAAGAGTAGCCCTAAACATTAGATCCAGCTCCCTGGCATGGGGATGTGTGCTGGGTGGTTACAAGAAACACTCTCTCCACTCCCTTGTTAACAAAAAGAGAGCAGGCCTCTGGTTGGAGGCCTTTGGGGCAATAACAGTGTCTGACTTGATTTGAATAATATGAGAGGTATTTGTTTTTGCTTCTTTTTGCTCAGTTGCCTCCTCATGATGATATATGGTACTAATTTTCTATTCACTGTTATAATAAGAAATTTTGTTTTTAATTATTTATATTTTAGTTTAAAATTTAATTTAGAGAAAAAAATTAAAGACTAGGATACATGATACACAAATGTGCCAAAAATTAGGAAGGTGATGAGAAAATGAGAGGTTTGAGAATATCACAAATCTGTTACTTTGTGGCTAATGGGTATCTGGCCTTTCTAAATACAGAAGGTTAGATCTAAGAAACATCATCAGTGACAACAGAAATTGATTTCTCATGGTTCTGAAGACTAGAAGTTCAAGAGCAGATGCCAGCATGGTCGGGTGAGGGTCTTTTCCAGGCTGCAGAATTTTGTTATGTCCTGACTTGCTGGCAGGGGCAAGGGCCCTCTCTTGGGTCTCTCTTTTAAGGGCATTAATCTCAGTCATGAGCGTCTCTGCCATCATGACCTAATGGCCTCCCAGAGGCCCACCTTTTCATGCCATCACATTGAGCATTAGGATTTCAATGTATGAATTAGGACACAGACATTTAGACCATAGCACTGGATTAGAATCACATGGGGGTTTTGATAAAGCAAATGCTAGGGCCCTACCCCCGTAAGATTACAAATGGCCTTCTGTGGAGTCTGGGTATCCATGTTTTTAAAAAAACTTCATAGACTATTCTAATATACAGCTAAAGTGAGAACAGCTGCTGAGAACTTTGGAGAATCTTTTTGAAATTGAAATTTTAGAGCAAGATGTTTGGTTTGACCCCATTGCCAGGCTGTCTCCTTCCCAGAAATGTCTTGTGTTATGTTTGCATCTACTATAATGTAGTCAAGAACATAAAGATGTGCACTGTTGGCCAGAGAGCAAAGGGGCCAGAGCTTTGTTAGAGGTGAATACAACACATTTTGAAAATATTGCTTCTCAAGTAGTGTTCTCACAATAAACTTGCAAGGATGCTTATAGTTAGATTGTGATGTCTCCAATGTATACTTTGGGGAAAAAAGGCATATAGTAAAGCCGGGAGTATTTGAAAATTATTTTTAAAAAATCAATGTCCCTTCTGAAATTATATTCTTGGTAATAAAAGAAATATTAACCTAAGGGTGTTCAGCTTCAAACTGCAATGTTTGTCTGCTCCAGATTTCAGCTAGGTGTTTGAGGATGAGCACAGTTGCCGAGAGACCAGAATTATTACAGTTTCAATATGTAATCATTGTCAAATTTATTTGAAAGGTCATACATGGGTGCTTTTCTGCTGCTCATGACATTTACAAAATTAGGTTCCTCACTCTTTACTAGTCAATAGAAAGATCAGTGTAATTTAAGAGGTTGCTAACCTACTTCCGTACTTCCTCCCCATGTAATTATACTTGTACCTTGGGTCTTCCTTCTGCATCGTGAAAGTGTTGACATTTTTAATCCAACTACAAATGAATTTTAACAAAAGTGTTTTGTGTTCCTTTGTAAGAACTGTTTAAAAAAGGAGTAAAGAAGACAATTTAAGTGATGCAAGCAAACTTTATTTAACACTCCATGGAGTGGACACTTCTCTTTCATAGAACTGCAAAATAGGGTAGAAGGTGGGAAGTTTTACAGGGTAAAGAATAAAGAACAAGAAAGAAAAATAGAAAGTATCTGATTAGCGAGGGCCACATAGTCAACCTTTTTTGGAATGAGAAGGCCCAGATTTGGCTTGGTGTTTGGGAATTGGCAGACTGTGTTTCCGCTCAAGTGGGGCATCAGAGGGACATGAAAGTGACCTAAGTTTCTGTTTGCTGACCTGGCACTCTGGCAGGAAAAGCTTTATCTTGGATCTAGAAAATTATTTCAACGAAACTAAAAGTCAAAAGTGAACAAAGGCTCATGACATGGACGAAACCCAGGCACAGGATTAAACGAACCTTCTGCAGTTCTGACAGGTGCGCACTTTGTGAAGGAGGTCGCAGTAATGACCCTGGTGCTGAACCAGGAGTGAGTGATTTGTTGAAGATGGGCCATCAGATGGAAGAGAATGTGTCACTACCATTAGCTACACTTTCCTTCCTATTCACATTTTTTATTCTACATTCACTTATTCAACAAATGTTTATTAAGCACCCATATGCACCAAGCTAGAACACTGAGGTAACAAGTGTAAATGTCGCGATCCCCCTTGGAGGTCCAAGGTAGATCAGAAGGCCAACCTTTATCTCCAACTAGAGAGCTCTTAGAATGAAGCTGACACTAATTCCAGAAAGACAAGTGGTCTATTGGGGACCACGGCATGCATGTATGATTAGAAGGATGCATGTCAGAGTAATTTTTCTCATGGAGTGCTCTCATATACCTGCACTATCTCCTACAGGCAAGGAGATACAGTTGTCTCCATTTTCACCCCACCACAGCCCCCTGCCCCACCCATCCCCGCCTCCCACCCTCGAACCTACCCTCTTTCAATTTATCCATGTGTCCTTCATACATGTTCCTTAACGGGCCTTCCCCTATTTTCCCCCATTATCCCTCTCCCCCCTCCACTCTGGTTACTGCCAGTTTGTTCTTTAGTTCAATGTTGCTGGTTATATTTCGCTTGCTTGTTTGTTTGTTTTTAATAGACTGGTACTTTTATTCCAGTTTTGCTTTTTGACCAGTGTTCACTTAAATGCATGTTTTAACTAGACATTCTTTTATAAATATTTACTTGCTACTTGCCAAAGACAATATCCTTTGAAACCCAGTGAAGAAAGTGCCAGCTTATCAGTACTGATGATATTATGGTTAGGTTTGTGTAAAGAGGAAATAAAAGGAGAAAGTCACGCCAAACAAACTATTACCTGTCAAGCAATTTTTTTCTTTCTAACTTAACATTAGAGATTATAGCCCCAATAAAATAGATTTCTTTCCCTTCCTACTTGAAAGCATTCTGTCCTCATTGATGTTTAGTGCTTACACACCCACAAGGGATGTGTTCTGTTTGCATCCTTGGAAGCTTCGCTCATTTAAAGGGTTCAATGTTATAGCCCCGGAGGGCAATTCATTTATGCATTTGCCTTTGGTCAAAATGGTTCCTGGGCACTTGAGAGGAGTATTGATCATTCAGCCCACTAAACTACTTGCAGAAAGGCAAATGAAACCATGTCATGCCTTTTGTAAAAATCCTTTCAATTATAGTTGAAAGAGTTTTATTTACACCTGCCAGTACCGCCTTTTATGTCTATGTTTCACTTTCTGCAGAGTTGATGTTCACTCCATCGTATCTTTAAGTAATGTAGGTCATGGTGATGATGGTCAAAGGTGTGAGGAAATAGGACGCTCTCCCGGACTCAGCTTCAGTTTCTTTTTCAGATAGCCGCTAGAGCTGTTCCCACTTACAGAAGGTCCTCCAATAATGTCCTTTCGAAACAACATTAATGTGATGCTGTGAGAATTTAACTCTTGTTTTTATCAGTTGGCCTGTGGTAAAGCTGGTTTTGTAATACATTACTTTGCTTATGGTGGCAGAACCTATCGACAACTTAAGTGAAGAGAGCTGGAAACAGCCCTCCCTCCTTCCAGACTCAGGTAGCACTGCCCTTCCCTGCCAGCCACAGGCTGGGAGTGGCCATCAGACTTGCTCTGAAGGAGAGGTGGATGTGGGGGCTGTGTGTGTCCCCCCCAGACACAAGGTGTAAGAGCCCGTGGGTGCTTTACCGCATTCTCTTTTTCCACTGCCATCTAGACCAGCTGCGACCAGAGTGGCTTTTCCTTCAGCCTGGCTCCCAGACAGAGAACCATAAAGAAGTGTAACAAAGCTCCTACTGACATTGGATAGACACATGCATAATTATAAACCTTAGCTGTTTTAAACTACTAAGATTCAGGGGCTGTTTATGACAGGAGCATAACCTACACTGTCCTATTATGTCTTTTTTCCTAAGACTCATGGAGAAACTATCTTACAAGTGCCAATTAAAAGGGAATTTGGTTTGAGTCACAATAACCAAATGAGAGCATCATCTCCTATCTAAATGGAGCAAATTAATTAAAGTTCTGTGTTTATATAAAGATTGACCCAGTTGGTTCTCTCTCTGTAATATCTTCATTATTAAATAGAAGGAGAAATCATGGGGGCTTTGGGCCACAAATGGCCATTGCTACTTTCACTTTGAGATCTTTTTAATGCTAATTTTATTATGAAAGAACACGTTGCCCTGGGTAAGTCACTTCACTTTTCTAGGCCTCAATTTCCTTGCTGTGGAGAAGGATGAAATTAAAGCAGTAACATTCTGTGCTTAATACATAGTTCATGGAAATCAATGGGAATAGTAGGTGGAACCTAGAACTCAAGTCTATTGGTCCTTTAGTTTCTGGAAAGTGTTAGTAAAGCATAAAACAATTTTGTTGTAAGTCTATATCTTCTTGTGAGAGAGAGGCCTAAAGTAAGAAGATTTAAAAAAAATTAAAGTGTTTGAGGGTTTTGTTTTTTCTTTGTTTGTATTTTTTTCCAGTGGGTGTTTGTTTAAGTATAATTTATATATGGAAAAATGCACAAGTCTTAAGAGAAGAGCTCAGGGAATTTTCTTTTACAAAGTGAACACATATTTGTAACCAGCACCCAGAAACCCTCCCTGTCACTTCCCCTTGACACAAGTTACTGCCATCCTTCCTTCCACTAGGCTGATTTCTAACAGTGGTAGTTAATTTTGCTGCTTTTTAACTTCATTTACAAGTACTGAAGGTACTCTTTTGGGTCTTCCCTCTTTTTTTTTTTAATTGCTTTTAGAGAGAGAGGAAGCGGGAGAGAAAGGAAAAGAGAGAAACATCAATCAGCGGCCTCTCAGACGCACCCAGACCAGGATCCTACATAACCTAGTTATGTGTCCTTACTGGGAATTGAACCCACAACCTTTTGGTTACTGGGTGACGCTTTAACCAACTGAACAACACCAGCCAGTGCTGGGCCTTCCCTCTTTCATTTAACAGTAGATTCACCAGTGTATTTGCATGAAGTCGCAGTTTGCCCATTCTCCTTGCTCTGCAGTATTCTACTACCAACTCACCACAATCCATCCATTCCACTGTGAGGAACACGGGGATATTTCCAGGTTTGAATGATTATTAACATTGGACATTTCAATGAATGTCTTTAGTTGATATTATTTCCTTATATTTTCAGGTTTCGATTTCAGAAGGTAGACATTCTTAGACCTAAATAGGAGGATCTAGCCCTGTGGCAAAAGATTGCACCTTGGAGCATCTCCGTAGGGATGAAGGGGAGCAAACAGTTCTATAGTCCCAGGTAGGGAGAGAGTCACAGAGGAGGGAAGGGAGGAAGGAAGGAGAGAGGGGAAGCTCTGTAAAGCTAGAGGAGTGAGGGCTTCTGGATTCTACTCTCCCTGCAGGAATTCCACTGTCCCTTTAGTTTGATCCTTGAGCCCTCAGGCAGTTACACTGGGTGGAATTCCTTAAAAAGCACGTTCTGGAGCAGCACTGTTTTGTCAAAGTAGGAAGTCAGTAAAGAAAAAAAAAGGCAGATGCTTAGAAGAAAAATTTTTTTCTAGACTTGCAATTCAAACTTAAAGGAATCTTGTAGACAAACACAGTATGTCAAATACTTAATAAAAATGCATTACAATTCATAAAGGAGAAGGAGAGTGTGAGCAGCTGCCAATTCACCTGATTCCATTGTGGACAGATATTGAAACTCACAGCACTCCTCCTACCAAATCCAATGTTGGGTGTGTAATCATAACTTAATGAGTACTTTACATGCATTCTCTCTAACCCTTCCTTGAGTTTTGACCATTGTTATCCCCGTTTCGCAGCTGAGGAAGCAGGCATACCGAGGTACAGACTTGTGGCTTAAAAGATGCAAGGTCACTACTTAGACATAAGCCTATTCTTGCCTTCCATCTTTCTACCTAGGGATATCTGTGTTAGGACTTATAATCTCAACCCAAAGCTGTAGAATTTTGAACAAATGGTACCTGGTATTCTGAGAACACTGGTTCATACCCGAAGGCTACTTTGCCCCCCAGGGAAAGTTTGACAATGTCTGCAGACAGCCGGAGGGAGGCAGATACCACTAAAATCTAGTGAGTACAGGCCAAGGATACTACTAAACATCTTCCAATGCACAGTACAGCCTCACAACAAAGAATTATGTGGCCAAAAATGTCCATAGTGCTGAGGGTGAGAATCATGACTTACAGAGTGTTTGTGCATCATAATGGTGTTTGTTAAGCCTAGAAGAGTGAGAAATTGCATTTGATGGGGGCAATGAGGGATAGTTGAGGAATATTGAGTCAGAAGATCTCTGTTCTAGTTCCAGGTCCACTGTTAACCAGTCTCATAGCATTATGAAAATAGACACTCTAAACGTCAGTTACCCTGTGAGTAGTGGGTGATAATAGTGTCTGTCTTATCTATTTATTTACTAATTCATCAAATTTCTGTTTATTACTTACTATGTGCCAGGCACTGTGTTAGACACTGATTACATGACAGGTAACAAAGTAGGCATTGTCCCTACCTTCAAGTACCTTAATGGGAAACAGAGATAAGATACAGTCAAACCTCAGTTCTTGAACAATTCAGTTCTCAACGGAGTTGTTCACAGTAAAAATATCTTGGTAGTCTAATAAAACTTTAGCTCTGGATTCTCTGCCCAACAGACCTTCCATGCTGGTATGTGTATGATCAGTTACTCATCTCTCAGGCAACAAACTAAGGAGATTCAGTTTTTTAACATATCATTTCTTGAACAGTTTTCCAGAATGAATGAAGTTCGAGAACCAAGGTTCCACTGTTGAACTATGAGATGATGAGATAACCTAGAGAAAGGACACCTAATCTAGTCTTGAGCAGTCAGAGAAGCAATATCTAAACTCACAAGTGTAGTACAAGAAGCTGGGCAGGCAAAGGAATAGGGAAGAAAGTAGAGGGCACAGTGTTAGCAATACCCAGAAGTGAGAAAGAGCGGAGGACAATCAAGTAAATGAAAACCGTGCAGTGTGACTGGAGTGTAGAATGAGAACAGAGGACAGATGTGCATGGGGGAGGGAAGCCAAGGTCAGCTCCCAGAGGGCTTTTAGGGCCTGGCTGAGGAATAGAAACTTCAGCCTGGAGCAGAGGGAAAATAATGAAAGGTTTGAAAAGCAATGAGGTGACAGGCTCAGATTTGAGTTTTAGAAACATTATTCAGGCTCCAGGGTGAAAAATGGACTCTAATCACTTTAGGGACTGGGAGACCAGATGGAAGTTCATTGCTGTCCCAGCAAGAGGTCATGGTTGCCTCCACTGGGGTAGAGGCAATGGGATAAACAGAAGCGAATGAATTTAAGGGAAGATCAATCAATCCCTGCTACTGAGGGGTTGACAAGAAATCCCTGTCTTAAAGCAGCAAAATTTCCAGAATGAGGAACATGTAGAAGTTGGAAGTATCTGCAGATACCTCACCAGATTGGATTCCGCACAGGGTCTGTGTCTGTCTCACTGTGTAAACTAAGTCTCCGTGGCGTCTAACTGGCAGCACTTACCTCATGTGTCTGTACTCCAACTGCAAGGGGTGTTGGGAAAGTGAGTACCTGGCTTCTCCCTGGAAGATGTTTAAGGAAGAAAGACAAATATGTCCTACAGTACCAGTGGAATGTGATATTTGTTAGAGCCTATTTAGAAAGCAAACATGAAAATAACTTTCAAATTAAAATACTCTTGCTTTAAAAAACCCCACTTCTCGTAATCTATGGCATAGAAGTAAAATCACCCACACACAAGAGCACATATGCACAGGGATATTACAGTACCATTATTCTTTGTGGCAAAAATTTGCTAATAAAGTAAATGTTTAATTCTCAGTGAATGTCTGGAAAGAGTTACTACATTTATGTCATTAAATATGTAGCCAATAAAAAGAACTGAGAGCCAAATAAGTTGGGTCTGGGACTCTCTAAAAGGCTGTGAGGAACATTCTGGGTCACCTGAAACAGCTCTCTTCATATTTATTTTTTTAATTTATTAATTTTAGAGAGAGAGAGAGGGAGAGAGAGAGAGAGATGCATTTATGCATTCATTGTTTGATTCTTGTGTGTACCCTGACCAGGAATCAAACCCACAACCTTGTGCATTGGGCTGATGTTCTAACCAGTGGAGTTACTGTGCCAGGGGACTCTTCATATTTAACACAGATCTTGATTTGTATCATCTCCTAGGGAATGAGAGGGGCAGGGGTTTTACCACATGGACATTTCTGCATATTTACCTTTTAATTGCTGCTTCACTCAGGAATGAAGTGACCATTGATAATCAGAAAGGTACCAGTAGTTAGTTTACCCAGCGTTCTACAGGAATCTGACTCCTGGTCTAGGGCCCTACCCCACATCACCTTTGAGCCAAGCAGCCTCTGTGACTCAACCCCATCCTGCAGGAAGCATGGTCCTCACAGAGAAGCACCTGAAATAAATCCCTGGTCTGAGCAGAACTCCTCTGCCTGTAATTCCCTGACTCCCTGGGTAGCTTGTTTGTAACAATTTGGTGGTCTGCTTAGTCTTCTTGGGCTGCTATAACAAAATACCAAAGACTGTCTGGCTTAAACAGACATTTTATTTCTCACAATTCTGGGGACTGGAGGTTTGGGACCCAGGTACCAGGAGATTCAGGGCCCTCTTCCTGGCTAGCAGAGAGCTGCTGTTTCACTGCATCTAACTCACACGGTAGAGAGAAGCAGCTCTGGTGTCTTTTCTTCTTCTAAGGGTAATAATTCCATCCTGGGGGCTCCACCCTCATGACCACATCTAAACCTAATTACCTCCCGAAGGTTCCACCTTCAAACACCATCACCTTGGGAGTTAGATCTTCAACATATGAATTTGGGGGAGACACAAACAGTCCATAGCATGATCTCTGAGGCATTATAGTGTGGTCCTCAAGAATACAGGCTCTGAGACCAAAAAATCCCAGTTCTGCCACTTACCAACCATGTGACCATGAGCAAATTAGTTAGCCTTTCTCTGCCCTAGTCTCTGCATCTATAAAATGGGTTAGCAACAGTATCTATTTCATAAAAGTTTGTATGACAATAGATTAGTTAATACATGTAATGGCTATAGAGCAGTGCCTTGGTCAAACAGAGAACTCAATAAATGTGATTACCATTATTCCTTTCTGCATTGAGATATATCTTAATCTCTTCTCAACTACCTCACCTGGTTTAAGTACCCCAGCAGCTTTCTTTCTATCCCAGCCTTTGGTTGAACCTCCCAGTTTAAAATCAAAACAAAGCTGTATTTATTACATAAACAATATCATAGTAATGGGGATTTGTGAAGGACATGGCTGAAATTCCTGAGGGTGGAAGAGGGAGGGAGTTCTTCACAGCAGTCCCAGTTTGGAGATGGTAGGGAGGGTGTGTACCCCGCTACTGTTCTGTACTTGCAATATTGCTCTTTTCCATTTTTCAAAAGCTCTATTTAGCCATTGTAATTTATGGTTTTCTTCAAAGCTAAGTATAGAGCAAAACATAATAATGCAAACTAGCTCATGCTGAGCCAAAATGAATAGTGTTCTCTCACCAAAATCTCTTGTGAGCTCTAATAACTTCTTTAATTTTTCTGTTATTTTCCACATTGTATAGCTGTTCCAGAAGTATTCATTTTGTCTTTCCTAAACTGACTTTCCAATGCTGGGAACATGACCAAATTATTCTGCTCCCATCCTCCTGCCACACCTCCATTTTTTTATTTTTTATTTTCAGACCCCATTCTGGGTTTATAACCAATTTAGCAGTTGTTGATCATGGCAAGAGGCTATAATGGAGTCAGTACAGGAGATGGAGTGACTTGCTAGAACATTTCATTGGAGGGAAACCATTTCCAGGACACAGGGAGAGAGAATGAGCAAGACTACACATATTCATTGTACTTGCTTGGAAACTAATAGATTCCAAAGTGGAGTTAACTTGGGTTATTTTCTTTGACTACAGGACACACTAGCCCCCCCACCCTTTTAAGTTTAATATTAGGCTCTTACTGAAAGCATAAAAGTTTCCTGTCTGGGCTAGACACAGACACTATGTTTAGACTGTAAGTTCTCAGAAAATGCAAAACATTAATGCTAACCATGTCATAGAAACTCAGAAAACATGAATTAAAATCTACAGGCAGAAAGAGGAAAGCAGTTAGTTACCTACAGGAGAGTTCCCATAAGACTGTCAACTGATTTCTCAAAAGAAACTTTGCAGGCCAGAAGGGACTGGCAAGAAATATTCAAAATCATGAAAAGCAGGGACCTACAATACAGCCAAGATTGCTCTACCCAGCAAACCTATCATTTAGAAGTGAAGGGCAGATAAAGAGCTTCCCAGACAAGAAAAACTAAAGGAGTTCATCATCACCAAACCATTATTATATGAAATGTTAAAGGCACTTAATTAAGGAAAAGAAGATCAAAACTAGGAACAATAAAATGGCAATAAATACATACCTATCTACAATTGAATCTAAAAAACAAACTAAGCAAACAATAAGAACAGTGACAGAATCACTGATACAGAGAGCATTTTGATGGTTGCCAGATGGAAGAGGGGTGTAGGGGAATGGGTGAAGAGGTGTAAGAGGTGAGGGGATTAAGAAATACAAATAGGTAGTTACAGAATAACCATGGGGATGTAAATTATAGTATAGATAATAGAGTAGCCGAAGAACTTACATGCATGCCCCATGGACATGAACAATGTTGTAGGGATTGCCTGAGGGAGTGGGGATGCTGTGTGGAAGGGGTCCAAGGGGGAAAAATTGGGACAACTATAATAGCACAATCAATAAACAATTTTAAAAGTGAAATAAAATCTACAGGCAGAAAGAAAGAGCCATGCTTAAGTGGGTTGGTCAGTGCTTACCATATGGCTGCTCTCATAGATTATGTGTGTCTATGTTTGGATCTTCCTACCAAAAAAAAATAATGGCTGGACATTTCAAAGTGCCAGTATAAGAAGGGTGAGTAGCTGGAGCTGAAGTATAGGATGAAAGGGGCAGGAGAGACCCAATTCCTTGTTGGGCTGTTAATGGGGAACTCAAGAGCTGAACTTTTTTTTAGCCTAAAGTTATAGTTTATAAGCTTAGTAATTAATGCACATAGAAAGCTATCATTCTAGGAACTGGAATGTATGACCAGACCCACCCTGTCTCCAGGAAACCCACAAGTAATTTGACTTTTGTGCCCCAGGAGGACTGCAAGCAATCAAGATGGTATCTGAGCCATTGTGCTCCAGGGAGGGAAGTCCATCTACCAGGATGCAGGTAAAGAATTGCTGGTCAGCAGATGAAGGGATGCTAGGGAAATTGCAGGACTGCACCTTTTATCTCATTAATCTTTTTCCTTGGAGTCCAAACTCTTTATCTACTTTTTCCTAATGTCGGCTTGAGAAGAGATATTAGACAGTTTTTGAGGTATATAACTGCCATCTTCTCAGATCATTGGCCTTCTGAATAAAGGTCCCATAAAGACTCAATCTTTGTGTCTACTTATTGGTTCCAGTAGTGAGAGGCAGCAAGAACACTGACTTTTTCAGTTTCAATGTAAAAGGCTCTGGGGTACTTTCCAGGACCATCTGAGAATGTTCTTCTATCTACCTCCAGACTGGACTGCCTTCAGTTCCTTGAACAGTCTATGTTCTTTACCACCTCCGTGCCTTTGTTTTCTCTGCCTGAAGCAACCCTTCCTGCAGGTGTACTCACTTCGCCTACCCAGACCCCATTCAAACAATGCAAATTATTGCCAGCTGGAATTAATCCCCTCCCCCTGTGCATCCCATAACACCCTCTTCATGACTCTTTTATCACACTCCAGCCCATGCTTCTTCTAAACTCAGATCCACAGTAAGAGAGTTGGATATAAGAACTTATTTGGGAAGAGATCCCAGGAAACACTTTGAGGGAGTAGAGGGTGGGATCAAGAAAAAGAAAAGGTTCTTGGTTTAGAAGCTGGCACTCAATCCACTGAGCCACACTGTGGCACACCCTTCTGCGTGGCGTGGGCCCAGCTCCTGCCCGGAGATGCACAGGACCCACGCCCACAGATAGGTTCTCTCATGGGTAATCAGATTTGCAATATACGTAGGCTCTTTTGAAGCTTGCTCTTTGCTAAAACTCCCTCACCCTGAAAATGCCTATTGTAACTTCCTAAAATCCATGCTGAGTCTTGCTTGCAGGGACCAGTGTAACCTGCTGCCTATTCATTTGCTAATATCCTTCTTCTGTGATGTAATGAGGGCATTGGCTCCTTTGTTATAAAGGGGGGGGGGTAGTGAGGGAGGACCATCTTGTAATGCGAGAGATTTAGAATAAAGGCCTGTCATGGCAGAGGCCGCAGCTTTTGCTCCCCGTGAGAGAAAAGCCATGCTGTCGTCCTATTTCCTCCACTAGAATTGGTAGTCCATGTGTATGTTTTATTTCATCCATAATGATGTGGACACTGCTGGCTGGTGTCTGCCTCACCACACCAGCCAGGGCACCCAATAATATTGTTTTTTCTTCCTCTGCTTTTTAAAAAAATATGTTTTAATGATTATGCTATTATAGTTTTTCCATTTCTCCCCCACCATTCCCCTCCACCCTGAACACCCCCTCCCACCCACATTCCCCCCCTTTAGTTCATGTCCATGTGTCATAAGTTCTTTAGCTTCTACATTTCCCACACTATTCTTGCCCTCCCCCTGTCTATTTTCTACCCACCATCTGTGCTACTTATTCTCTGTACCTTTTCCCCCTCTTTC